>CM031947.1:24142563-24415063 GCA_018749465.1 Paracanthobrama guichenoti
AATATGTTTTTACGTCGCTCAAATAGAGCACTTAACTGGTAGCCAGGCAACAGATGTGACAAATCCTGAGTGGCGACGTCACTGCACGGTTCTAGCTAACCGGGCCGAGAATTCCAGGCCAAGAGCGGTTTGTAATCGTGCCGTGCCGTACCGTACCGTACCAGGCTTAAATGGAAACACAACTGGAACCGTTCCTTACCATTCTAAGAACCGTTCGGCCCGACGGTGGAAAAGCGGCTATTGTTCACCTGGTCGTGGGTCAGCCGCGCCCGCGCCCTCCGCAGAGATGGAGGGAATCTCCGCCGTTTTTTAATTTTCTTATTATGGTGTTTAGTGTATTGCACAGTGTTTTGTGTCTCAGTAACGACGTTGTGATTTTTTTCCTCAGACAGTAAAACGGTGTTCTGCACTGATGCAGATGCTGTAGCCTACCTGTTAGTTTATAAAGCTAAACCAGCTTGCAGTTGAACTGTGAATGCAGGGAATTCTGTTATTTTGCCGTTTATAGTTACATATTTCCTTTGTAACGGTTTTGTGGCTGTGGTGGCAGAGGGTAATATCTTTCCACCATCTCTGTTAATTAAAGGGCTGCTTCTAGCACTGGGCCTTGTTTGAATTGGTGTTTTGTTTGTAATGTTAAATTTCTCATTTTACCCATGGTGTGGTGGTAATATTCGTACTGTGGTGGTCCACCACTTGAAGGAATGTAGAGGAAACACTGTAGTATTGGCTGTCTCAGTGTGTGTATAGCCTATGCCAGTTCACCACTACACAACTGTGAGGCCTGTTGTACATTACACACGAAAGCAGTGTATATTTATTTCAGCTCCCATATTAACAGGTTACGGTATTTACACCTGCATGAGGAGCACATATAGGCCTATTGTGTACACAGTAGAGATTCAACATTGAGCCTATTTTTGTCACACATAGAGCACTCAACCCAGCAGAAAATGGTTTAAAAAGGCATCATAAATCTATTTATCAAGACAGTATTTTGCATTATAAACTTTTATGATAAATCAGTCAATTATGTTGTAAGTTACAGCAACAGACAGCTGTAGTAAGTCCAGATGATTGAAATTATTTATTGTGTATCTGTTCTCTGTATTTCAATTCACCAAACAATCTGTAATAATTGTCTAATAAATGACACCCTAAATTTTTATTTTAAACAGTGTTGTTACCAGGACTGATATGTGAGGTTCAGAATATGCCCTTCCTTTTTAAGGCATGTTACAGATCTTATTCTCTCTAACAGCACCCAGCTGGAACATGTTCTTTGTAAGACACACACAGTGAATCATTCACCTGGTCGCATATAATATGATTCATTTTATCATCCCTAGAGAATATATTCTTCTGTAACCAATCATGTTACTAATTCTATTAAAACCTCTAAACAAATCAAGTTAGAATGTATATACTTTGTTAATAATTAGTACAGGTGACTAGGATACAAGTCAACTAATCCAACTGTCAGTTAGGACAACTACCAAGACAACTGTAGTACACAAGTCACTAAGAGAAAAACATTACAGCAATAAGAACACATACTAATATAATTTTAGTGCTAGTCACTCAACATTTATAATAGTATATTAACAAAATAACAAAACCACAGAAAGAACTAATCACTACAAAATACAAGGGAAAATATTTAAATGTTTGTTCTATGTATCTATGTTTGTTTTGGTTTTGATTTAGTTAGGTATTAAAGTATTCATACCTGTCTGTGCTCCATCAGAGTGTCCGTTCAAATAGATCAGGTAGACTCTACCTGTACTTCAGCTATATATTCATTCTCTGTCATGCACCTGCTAGTGACACAGTACAACTATTACATCATCAGAGCAGGACGAACTCACCCTGGAGTAACTCGTCTTCCCCTCGCTCTTCCCCTCTCTCTCTCTCTCTCTCCTGTTTAACTGGTTTTACAGGCAGCCCTTCAATGTTTCTAAACAACATGTACATAGAAACATTGTAGTGTAGATACAGAATTTAGTAACAGATTTTTATTTTTATTTTTTTAATTTTTTTAACATCAGCTGCTTTTATTATAAAATAAAGCACAACAGAATTTGAGAAACAAGAAACTATAATTGATGGCATCAGTCCATCATTCTCCATTACAAAAGTATGTTTACACATATTTAAAATTTCACACAATAACCCACACAACTTCAGAATGAAGGCAAGATAATGTGAGTGTTGAATATATATTGACTGACAGTGCAAAGATATGTATAATCACAGAATAATTGGAACAAGAGAATAATGGACACATTACACACGCACACACATTCACATGCACAGAGTCACAAGCAAAATATAATCATATTTATAAATCCATTCTAATACAAAAAGGACAAATAGGTGTGTGTCTGACGTATTTAAACACCTCGGTATCTTGTATGTCATAACTTTTATTTAGCAAGGTGTGTCTTTTAAATGACAAACAAATGAGCAATAAAAATCAGCGCCTGCCATTCAAGAAAAAAAAAATCTTTTCTAGTGCTGTAATTATTTAAGGCATTTAAATGAGACATCTTAATTAAGCTATCTGAACTCAATATAAATGATTTTAAGAGTTGAGAAGTACATTTAAACCTAGTTTTAAATTCGGAATAGCATACTAGCATACTGCTTTTACTATTTCTGCCATATATGGCAGTATGCTAGCATACCTGTATGGAAGAAATAGTAGGAGCATGCTTGTATGCTGCTCTGAATTCAACCACAGTCCCGTCAAATCTATCTCCAACTCATTAGTTAATGCAGACCAGCTGAGTGAAGGTGATAACTAGAAGTCTCTAAACACTGCCGGTGTTTATTGAGCTGGCAGTCAGTTATATGTTAGGAAACCTTGTGAGATTCACTAATTAGAACTCTACGAAACAAACACCAGTTTAAGCACAAATAATGCATTTTTTGTAATATATATTTAGCCATAGAAAATAGTTAGTGTTAGTGAAGTCTCATACACAGCTAAAGAGAGGACAACAAATCCATATTAAATTGCAGGGCCAGTAAACTCCACTGATTTGGATAGATTTCTTTCTATCAGCCTTTCTTCTCCCAGTTTCTCATGGCCATGAGGCTGAAACGAAGGCGAGAGTTAAGCACGCCGAGGACAGAGGAAAGCAGAGCACGCTGCAGATTGATCATCATAACCGTGTGCTGTGTGCTAGCCATACTAGCAACCTTGATAGTGGGATTGTACTTTAGTAAGAATCTATTGCCATGCCATTCTGCTTTATCTGTTATCTTTCTTGTACCTAATGGTATATGACAATTTTTTTGTATCACTTTGACTGCTAAATATAAAACTACCTTGCAAATAACAAATTCTCTCTGTTTTTTTTCTTTATCTGTACACCTTCCAGCCATCAAGACGGTGAATACCAAGTTTTTCTTCTGCTCTGGCTCACTGAGGTTCATTTCAGTAGAGAAGGTATGTGATGGCAAGGCTGACTGTGCAGGCGGTGAGGATGAGATTGCATGTATATCCAAACTGCGGACCAATGAAACGTATCCAGGTGATCATGCACACAAAGACTCTTAAAAATAAAGGTTCCAAAAGGTTTTTTTCGCATGGATGCCTATAGAACAACCATTTTGGGTTCCCCAAGGAAACTTTCAGTCATAATTCTTAACCATTGTTTTCTTAGTGTGAAGATTGTCTTCATAGAGCCATGGATAAAGAACCTTTATTTTTATACCACTTTTGAGAGATTTTTACTGTTTGCTTTTGTATACCAGCTATGCATTTGTTGGAGAACATGTGATTCATCTATATTTACCTATGTAGTGAGGCTGATGGGCGACAGACTGGTCCTGCAGGTGTTCCTTAATGAGGGTGGATGGAGAACAGTGTGTGCTGATGACTGGAGGACAAAGCACACACGCTTAACCTGTCAACAACTGGGCTATACAGTGTAAGCAGAGCACAGACATGGCACAGCGGTTGATAACCAATGATCAGTAGTCAATTAAGCTGTAAAACCAAATGTGACCCTGGACCACAGAACCAGTCATAAGTCACACAAGTATATTTGTGGCAATGGTCAACAATACATTGTATGGGTCAAAATTATCGATTTTTCTTTTATGCCAAAAATCATTAGGATATTAAGTCAAGATCATGTTCCATGAAGATACTTTGTACATTTCCTACCATAAATATATATATAAAAAAATCTATTATTAGTAGTAATATGCATGGCCAGGATTGTTTGGCTATCACCAGAGCAAGCTCAGTTTAAAATTGAACATTGGTCTGGGGAGTCTGCTCTGTATTTTCTACTGCACAAGAGGCTTGATCAACGGGCATAATTCAAATGAATCTATACGCAATTGGATAGTTCTTCAACCAATCAGACCACAAGAGGCGTGATCAACAGACAACGACCCATCGCTTCTCTTGCCGCCATCATGTTACGCCATGTGCTCGCTGCTCAACATTAAAATACTTGCCTATCGTTTGCTGTAGCAGTTTGTAGCGCTCTTTCAGAAACCCTCTACCTTCCCCAGCTCCACCTGTATAGATCTATTCCACCAACACCAAACACATTAATATAACTTGTCATATTCATTACCATGCCAAACTCTCAGTGAGTCGTCATGACAGAACTAAGAAATCTGATCATCTTCCCATTAAGTGCAGTATAAAGCAGTGCCTTCGTAATATAGTGCAGGAAAGATTTCCTGGAATAACACTATATTAAAAAATTAACATTACAGGAGTCCACGAAGTACACGAGTCCCAGTGAAGAGTCTGCTCTTTAACCCTCAAAAAGCATTTGCTACAGTCAGCAATGACTCATCAAACTCTGGCATCCAGAGTTTCCTCTCAGTCAGGTAAGATACGCTGGGTAAAGTCATTTGTGATAAATTCTATGTGCATATCATTTGCCATTTACACATAGAAATAATTATGCTCTCTCTCACAGTGATAAATGTTTCTCTGGCTCAGTGGTGTCTGTGTCCTGCTCAGGTAAGACTGTAGAGAGAGAGATTTATTTAATCATAAAAAGAACTTCACACTATAGATTTAAATTATAATCAAATTTTCTAAATTTTTGTTTCCACATATCATCTTTCACGCCCAATACTTATTCCAACACCAAAGTAAAAACATTCCATCCACAACATACAACATCCGTATAAATAGCTTCATTATACCCCCCACCTTTGCAAAAAATTTCATAATCATTAATCAACTTGTAAAACTTAAAACGGTCAGAACCTGACTTAAAAACACATTTTTAAAAACCATCTTGATTCTTTTTGTCTTCTCTACCTTTTTTTTTTTTTTTATTTTTTTATAGATGGTCCTTTGAAACAAAGACCTCTAACATTCAAAGCTTTTGACCAACTTTGACAAACCTTTTATTTGTAACATTAAACAAATGTTTAATTGTACTTCAATTTTAGTTCAAGTTTTATTTTTCAAATTCAGGCATTAGTAAGCATACTAATATTGTTTGTGCACACATGTGTCTTATTGTTATAAACGTCTCTGCTGTGCAGACTGTGGGGAGGTGGTGGGAGAGGACCGTATTGTTGGAGGGGAGGACACTGCAATTGGACACTGGCCATGGCAGGTTAGTCTTCAGTGGAACCACCAGCACGTGTGTGGAGGAGCATTACTGTCCACACGCTGGATTATTTCAGCTGCCCACTGTTTCACAAGGTGAGTCATTCACAAATGGAACACGTGTCCTAGGACAAAATTGAGTTTTTCATTTAAATCACTCTGTTGACTGGCGAAATGTCTTAAATGAGTAAACCTAAAACCGTTGCTTTTTAAATAAAATTCTTCTCTTTATAATAAAAGTATTAAATTGTATTAATTTAAATGTATGACTTATGGGTCAGCTGGTCCACTTGCATGCTATTTTGTGTCTTGCTGTTTCTCTCTCTCACACACACACACAACTCTCAGCCGGACACGAGAGCTGAGTCGATGGACCGTGGTGCTGGGTCAGACCCAATTGACAGCATCCAGGGGTGTCCGTGTAGAGATGATTGTTATCCACAAAGACTACAGCCGCTTGAGTAATGACTTTGACATCGCCATGCTAAAACTCACCTGGCCTGTCAAAATCGGGGGTACAGTACTTCATCCATTCTGTTGACCTACTCTCTATTATTATTATTATTATTATTATTATTATTATTATTATTATTATCAATAATATTAATATTATATATTAGGAAAACAAAATGGACATTTCAAATAGCTCAAGCCCCACTTAAGCATAATGTAACAACCACCCACCCTCATTTTCCCCCCCTTTTTATTTATTTATTACAACAAGATATCTCAAATTAATAAAGAAAGAAATCCATTAGTGGGCATTTCTATATTCCAGGGGCAGTCAATTAAAGTTCCAAGAGGTCCGGTTGTCATATTTCCTCCTCAGCGAAGGTCCGGACAATACGTTTTTGAACAGTTATACATTTCCTTTGGGGCATCCATAGTACATCCATAGTAAAAAATTTTTTTATACATATAGACCTCTAAATGTATGGCACATAGAATGCCTTGGTGCGGAGTAAACATACTGGGGGTGCAGGGTTACCTCTTAAGAAAATGCACCATTTTTATATTTTTGCTCAAAACTAAACAAATAACTAAACGCGCTCAGAAAAAAAGGTACAGTGCTGTCACTGGGGCGGTACCCTAAGGTACAAAAGTGAAAAGGTACATCTTTGTACCTTACTCACTCCTAAATGGTACATATTAGTACCTTAAAAGGTACATATCAGTACTTTAAAAGTGTGTATTAGTACCTTAAAGGTACATATTAGTACCTTTTTTCGGTTTTGTACCTTAGGTACCGCCCCAGTGACAGCAATGTACCTTTTTTTCTGACAGTGAACAAATAATGTATAATCTATAATCAGAACTCTCATCATGCGCACAAAACAAAGTTAACTGGTAATTTCAAAGTTAAAAAAAAATCTTTTTATCAACCTTTGCCATCTCTAGCCTGAATAATTTCATTATAACACATTATAACATTGTTTATTATGAAATGCTCTTAATATGCTCCAATAATGCTAAATGTATGGGAAAAAATAAAACACATGAAGGTGCCACGTGTTAACTTGTCATGGCCAGAACCAGACCGCCATTTGAATATCACTGCTATATTCATTGGACAGTTAAAACCTTTATTTAGGCCTACTCATTCTAAACCTGTATGTTGTTCCATGTTCATAGTGATCACATCATATAATGTGGTATCTATACCATATTACATTATATTATAATAGCACACAGATTTAAAAAGACACAAGGGCAAGAACATTTTAATATGGGTGAACTATTTGCTAAATTTTATGGAAAAAAATATGAAAGGATCTCTTACAGTAGTTTTTGGAACTTTATTCCTTTGAGAAGCTTCACGGTCTCATTACTCTAGCATACAAGGCAGCATTGTCAGTGGTTGGTAAAGTCAGAGTGGTTTGTGATGTCTATCATAGGAAAAAGGGCCCAAATAAATGTCATTGGCTATAAAGCTTGTTCACTGTCTACCCTTAGAATTGATCTTGCCAGTTTGTTTACCCCCATACCAGCTGTCTGTGAAGGAGATGCTTGTGGTGACTGGGTGGGGATTGCTAAAGGAAAAAGGTAAGATGAAAGGGGTTTGTTGTCACTTAATGGATAATTTGTAACTCTAAGGACTGTGATCTACCAGCTATTTTAAATCAGCAGTCCACCCCTTGTTCTGTTTCTCCCACACCCTATATATAAAATATAATATTAGTCTGTGGGGTTTTCTCATTTTCCACAGGTGAGGTGCCCTCAGTGCTGCAGAAAGCTTCAGTGCCATTGATTGACAGGTCAGAGTGTTCAAAGCCCTCTGTTTATGGTTCCGCCATTACTCCCAGAATGCTTTGTGCTGGATTTCTCGAGGGAAATAGAGATGCGTGTCAGGTAACAAAAAATGAAAAATTAAATGGGCTACCTTTTTGAAAGATGTATATCTAATATTGTCTCTGTTTTCAGGCAAAATGTAAAAAAAAAAAAAAAAAAAAAATGGAATTTTATGGAATTGTCATTTTAAAGTACTGACTCTTTTTCAGGGGGACAGTGGGGGTCCACTCGTGTACCTTTCATCTCGTTGGCAGTTACTGGGCATAGTGAGCTGGGGTGTGGGCTGTGGACGGGAGGGAAAACCTGGAGTTTACACTGATGTTAGTCAACTTCTTGACTGGATCTACACTGTAATGGAGGTATGCATCACATGATTGTGCAAATTAATATATAAGAAATATAAATCTAATTCAAGATCAACCGTCCCATTTTAGAGTTAATTTACATCGAAGGTGGTGAATCATGGATGAATCACTTCATGCATTCGTGACACAAAGGAGAAAAGACCATGACCTCAAGAGTGTAATTCAGAAAATCACAATGTTCGTAAATTCACTGGAAGTAGCACTATGGCAATTTTCCAGGTAGTCTGCTGAATGTTCACTGTAAAGCTATCAAAGTACGGTTTTAACTTTTTTTTTTTTTTTTTTTTTTTTTTTTTTTTTTTTACATTTCTAACCAAAAGCATGTAGAAAGCAAAAAATAAAGCTTGATGCATTTTCCAATCCATCACATTTATTTTATGCAAAACATTTTGTGTAGCTTATAATAAAGAAATGTATGACTGTCCAGTCCCGTGGGGAATAACAGGCCTGCACACTGGCTTGAGGAAACAATGGGATCAAGAATTCTGGATTATGCTCTCAGTGGAGCATCTGACATAGCATGCTGTTTTACATTCAGTTTGGCAGGGACTGATGTCAAACAATTTCTACTGTTTATGTTAAATTGAAATTGAGTATCGGGATTGCAAATTTTCCAATTGCTGACTCCTGAGGCCTCTATTCCCATGTTAACAGCCTGGTTTAGCTTACAGTGTTCATAAAGCATCTGAATGTTTCTGATCCAGCTTTTCAAAAAACAGAAGTGGCACTCTGATGCTTTAATAACATTTGTATAGCTTGCACACAAATTACTGTAAGATTTAGAATTTACAGAAGTTATTCACGATATAACTTAAAATAAAATCTGGTTTCTTGCACATTCTCTATATTGCTTTGTCTTTGACATTTCCTCATTCTGATTTTCCACATGGTGAGCTGTAGTAAGCTTTACAGAATCTGTTTTAGAATTGCAGTTTGAGTGAACCGACACACTGAACATCAAGAAATGAATGTATGTTTTTGGCTACGTGAAATGGGTGTTTGTGAGGTATTGGACAGAAACTTCATTCAAACTCCAATACAAAAAACATGACACATTAACCGATACAACCTCACTTCAACAAAATCACTTAAGGAAAAAACCCAAAATCACATGGATTCACATCCATTGATGTGGTATTAGCCTGTGGTTTAGTCAAAAATGTGTAACTCACAAATAATAGCTAATCCAACCAAAACTGATATGTTGTTAATTAAATGGTGCATTAATAAAGGAAAGACAAAGTGGGATGATCTTAATTAAAAATCCTAAGATTAAAGCCTAATATAAAGCAGAATACCAAACTCTTTCACTTAATGACCTGAGAAAACACTGACTGTTCCAAAATCTTAAAATTATTAAAATGCAGAAATATTAAATACAAGTTTAGCACAATAATATGGTGAAAATATTTCTGAATAAGAGGTAGTACAAGTGCTTTGAAAGTTTATGGATGTACCGTCTCAATATTTATCCTATTAAATGCTACTAAAGAGCCCTCTGAATGTGTATTGCTTTACTGACCTGTGTTCCATCAGAAGATAAAAATAAAAAAATAAAAGAGGATCAAAATTTAAATAAGATGCATTCAATGCACAACTGATTCAAGTGTCATTGCAGCCAGTGCAATGACAAGATCACAACTTGAAAAGTTGAAGATTGAGCCCTGACTCGACTAAGTTTTTGTGGTTACATTCAAGTGACCCAAACAGAATTACAATAATTTCAATTACACCACTATAATTTAAAATAAATGCATTTAAAAAATACTAGAAAATCTGTTATTTCCATAGACATAATTTTATGTTACAGAGGGGTATGAGAGGAGAGCTACTGGATATACAGTATACATTGTTTTTTTCAGGTCCAAATTCGGTATAAATTTACCAGATTTCTTTCCGCTGTATAGTTATAAATCCACAAGAAATTAAACCGTTACAACCTCTGACTAACTGTTTATCTGAAGGTAACTCCTTTTGGCACGGAAAACAAGTTGCTTTGATCAAGGAAGACTGCATGAGAATTTTATGACCAACGGTAAAATTCACGGTAAAATCCTTCAATAATTGCAGAATCCAAAGATCTGTAAAATTCTTTCAAGTATTCAGTAATAATGTGTAGCTCTAGGAGAGCTCTCAGTAGATTTGTTTCATTATCCTTTACATTTTATTACCAACTTGCTTAATTTTCATCTCACTAAATATAAAATGTAATCAAAAGAGGTAACATCTTTTTATATGATGGAATAATTTGCTATCTGTCTTAGAGGTGACATTTTCTGTTTTGTACAGCAGATCTATAATTTCAAGAACAGATTATTGGGGAATTTATTTTAAAGCTGCAGTCTGTAAGTTTTACCTCTTTGTCGCCATCTCTGTTTTAACCCTGAAATTGCAGTTATTTGTGGAGTTATCTTCTTTACATGGGTTGTGCATCGGCACGGCTCCTCAGTGCAGAATAATCTAATGTTTTGAGGTGTATATGTGGGTTGTCTATCAATGCACCAGTTGTCAACGATGATTGTCGTTTTTGAACTTTTTGGATTACAAGCCACCATCAAAATAACAAGTTTAATTACATTCCAGCTGCTGTAAAAGAGGTCACAAACGATCTGCCACCTGCAGATGCAGGATCGGCATCCACACATGCGATATAGCCTAATAGCCTGGACTCCTTTATGTATACAGACGTGATGTAATGACACAAAAACGAACAGTGGAAACTTGTATTTTCTCGCAGAAAGCTACCAGCACAAAAACACTATTACAAGCTTACCGTTGTGAATCGGGCTAAGAATGTTTTGAACACTGGCAGGATATGTACATTCTCAAACAGATTTTGGACCATTAACCAAAAAAGGTTACAGACTGCAGCTTTAATTATTATTCTTAATAATTTCACTTCTATCAAATGAACAGACCTCACCTCACCAGACTTGCTTGACTTCAGTCCCTTTTCTGGTCTCCACTGAATTCCCTGAATCCTTCAAGTGAAAGTTTGAAATGCTTATTAGCTAAACTTCTGAAAACCTGTGAAACCTATATCCAGTCTCTGTACTTAAATCTATATTTACATCATATATACTATCATTTAGTTATTGTTTTGCATGACTGTATGATAATGAGTTTATTGCCTTTAAATATTGCATTTTCATGACGTCATAGGGTGAATTGCATGTTTTACAGGTCACAGTATGTCTGTTTGCATTGGCAGGTTATATTTATATTTTTTCCTTTTTGGTAATCATATTTTGTTTAGCATGGAAATTCACCAAGCAATTTTCTGTTTCAAAGCTGATGCTAATTCTGTTCAGTATGTGACAATTTGTTTAAATATTTCAATAAAAAGCATTACATATGTTTCTACTGTTATAGTCAGCCATGTATCCCTAAAACTTCTGGCCATTTAAGACATGCTATAATGCATTGAAAATTATCTGAAGCAGCATTTTCAGTGTTTCATTCAGGGTTTTCTAAGGGGATATTGATTTCTACGGATTGTCAAGTATCATTCATTAGCTTGTATTTACTAACTATTTGGTGGCATTTGCAATTTTGCAGCGTTTCCTATTTCTCTTTTTCTTTTTTTTTTTTTGCATCATAATGTTCTGCATTGATTCCGTCATCCTCGCCAAAAGGTGGCGAAAGAAGCATTAACAGGCACCTGTGTTTCATTTTCAAGCAAAAACGGTAATGAGTTTTATTTAGAACTGGACTCAAGACTGCTACATTAAGGCCTATTTTCTCTTTTTATTCTTATTATAATTAGAGTTCTGCTGCTTTATTTATTCATTTGCTCTATTCAGAAGTACTGCATTAAAACATGCAGTTTTTAAACCCGCTCTGAGAGTCTGTCTCTGTCAGTGAAACAAAACAAATCACTAGTGTCCTCAAAAACAATTTCCCTAAAATTGTTGCATAATTGATCTTTCTACAACAGATATATTTAAGTTGGTGTCCATTTGACAAACAAGACTGCATTTGTATTTACACAAGGACTCACAATAAAAATCCATAGACCTTCACGATTCACTTACCCTCACTTCACAGTTTTACAGTCCAGTTCAATTAACTAAATATATAGCACAGATACATTTATCCCTGTCTTAAGCGTTGTTTGAAAAAAATATTTAATTTTTCTGTCATAAGAATTAATATAGCCCACAGATTCGGTGTGGGTCAATGAACTAAAGTGCATGTGGCTGCATGTGGTGCATATTTAAATGCATATATAAATGTAAATATATGCAGAAATACATGATGCCCCTCTTTTCATTCACACCCGTGTTTGAGTCAACTAAATGTATAAAATGAGCCGTGTGAATATCATCCATGGGTGTGTTATGAATGAAAAACTTTAAAATAAGCGTTTTGCGTCAAAAATAAATGCTAAGCGCTTTGAGTGCCTAGAAAAGCGCTATATAAATATTAAATATTATATTAAATTAAAATTAATTTAATACTACCATTGCTCTTTATGATAAAAACAGAAGTATAGCATTTGTAAACACGGATGTGAATGAACAGAGAGGGCACAGCATAATGGCTGATCCATGTTTTCACGTGCATGTGTGACTGTGTTTGGATGCACGCTGTCATGCTTTCTTTGGTGTTGATTTGGAGCCCGACAGACCGTTCTCTGTGTTATCGATCCCTGAGGAGGTGACAAGGCACTCCTTACTGAAAAAGACAAAGATAGAAATAAGCAGAATGAGAGGGAGATAATGTTTAGATCATATTTTATACAGAATACTACCACTAATAATAATAATTAACAATATAGTATAATAATGTGCTCTATAAATAAACATCGATTGATTTATATTATATCAGTTAATTTGTCATTCATGATTCATTTACCTTTTTTATTTACAATATTGTCAGGCAGTAGAGTTTTTCTGTTTTTTGAGTCTTCACTTTTTGCTTATTTGGCACAAACATTTTCAATGTCAATCAAAATCTGGTAAACGTCATACTTAAAAGGGCACATGTACTCATAGTCTTTCTTATGTGTACATACTAAAGGCTGCGTGAACTCACTTTTTTTCCTCAATCTTTGCGAGAACGAACAGAGTGAAGTTCTTTATCAGCATGAAGGCCATTAAAAAAGCGATGAATCCACCAACACAGGAGGCAATG
The DNA here is from genome assembly GCA_018749465.1 of Paracanthobrama guichenoti. Lineage (NCBI taxonomy): Eukaryota > Metazoa > Chordata > Actinopteri > Cypriniformes > Gobionidae > Paracanthobrama > Paracanthobrama guichenoti. The sequence goes on from CM031947.1 coordinate 24,155,953, forward strand.
ATAATGGTGAGCGTGTTATCGACCTGCCTTACTGAGAGAGGGGTGGCAAGAGAATAAGACAAAACAAGAGAGAATGAGAAAAGCAGCAGTGTTATTTTAATAATGACCTTGAAATGTAATGTTCATATATTATTCTCTCTCTGTAACTCCCTCTCTCCCCACCCTGCAACACTTACATTCCTCTACAACGTATAGAGTGAAAAAGGCGCTGTGATTCCTGCCCTTCTCTTTGGGGTTTTTGCCAAAGCATGTGTAGACACCTGCGTCTTCGAATGTTATGTTCCAAAGCAGGATGGAGATGTTGTTGCCTTTGCTGGTGCCAACAAACTCCACTCTTTCACGGAAAATGTTCACCTTATTTGGCTCCATATGATCCGTTGGAATCACAGAATCAACCATCTGAATGGAAAAGAGAACTCATTAGTTATAAATGTTAAAATGAGCATATGTAAAGTAACACTTAAAAACTTTTACACTGGCTCAAACACTGAATGCACAGATGCTTTGAAGACTCAGAGGCCTATATATCTATATACATATTTAATCTTTGTTGCCATCTTTGATACTTGAGGACACTTGCAATGTGTGGCACAGAATTTGCCGCTGAGAAACAACATCAAGTCAATGGAATGATTTCAAGAACTGCCCCCTTCCACCTCAAGTGTCCTTGAAGGCATGCAAAACCAGCTCGAGATGAAGTGAGGCATTCTATTTATATTTCAATGTTAGACTTAGGTTACATCAGCAACAGTAACTCATTTTTAAAGGTTATTTTGAATGGTTGTTAGAAGTAAACAGAAGTTGGATACAGCATGAAAAGTGTCCTGCTGCTACATTGTGATTATGTAGGTCTATAAAAGAATAGTAGGCCTATGCACGTTAGATATGTAGGCCTAAGTCATGCACACTGAGCAGCTCATTATCGCGAAAATAAACCCCGAAAAGGTGATTCGGGGTTTATTGTATCCATCCTATTTCATCTTAATGCACGGCTGCTTACCAAATAAATAAATACGTTGACATGAAATAGTGATTTATTTATAATTTTACCAACATTATCTTAAAGCTTCCGCTAAGAAAAAAAAAATCATTATAATATGTAAAGCAATCGGTAGCAATAGGACGAACACTGTAACAATATCAACAGTAATATTATAGCCTACTGAAGTCCTCTGAGATCCTTTTCACTTCAATCAATAACTGAGACGCAAGATGGCGCCAGTTGCGTTTGTATGAACGTGATAAGATGTCAGACCGCTTGATAGCGCGAACATACGACCTGTACAAAGGAGTTCTCGTGAACAGTCACAAATTGACTTATTTGATAGTGAGCAATAAATAGTGCAGATACATTTTTTTAATCCTAAAACTTTATTTTCAAGTTTAAAAATAGATTACATTTTCAATGGGTTCTCAGACTTTTAAACTCCCAGTAAAGTTTGTTGTTTAGTAGCCTAAGCCTAATATTAAACATTTTCGTTATGCTTGTGTGTATGCTTGTTAATATGTTTGATTATTTTCTCGTCTATTCAAGATGCCAATTATTTGCAAGTGTGCCTGGTTTTATGCTGTATATATTAAAGGGATAGTTCACCCAAAAATGAAAATTAGCCCATGATTTAGGCCTACTCACCCTCAAGACATCCTAGGTGTATATGACATTCTTCTTTCAGACGAATAAAATCTGAGTTATATAAAAAATTTCCTGGCTCTTCCAAGCATTATAATGGCATTGACTTAGGTCGTTTTAAGTCAATAAAAGTGCATCTATCCATCATAAAACTGCTCCACACAGCTCTGGTGGGGTTAATAAAGGCCTTCTGAAGTGAAGTGGTGCGTTTGTGTAAGAAAAATATCCATATAAAAAACTTTATAGACTAAAATAACTAGCTTTGACTTTTTTTAGCTTTGAAAGTTGATGAAAGAGTAGCTAACCCTTGACGCATGCGTATTGACGAACGCAGAAGTGCAGAGGATAAAGCAAAACAAAACACCAGTCACGAATTAGAAGTCTAAAACGAGAATGTTAAAGAGAAATGGCAGAGAATTTCGATATAAGAGAAGAAGGGCTTGAGTTTGTTGCCCAGCCCTATCCACGAGAGGTGTCAAAGCTTGCGATGCTCCTGTACAACGCGTCAGGGGTTACTCTTTTAGCGCAAGTCAACTTGCATACCGCTGACTGCCGGAAGCTAGTTATTTTAGTCTAGAAAGTTTTAAATATGAATATTTTTCTTACACAAACATGCCATTTCGCTTCAGAAAGCCTTTATTAAGTCCCGGAGCCCTGCGGAGCAGTTATATGATGGATCGATGCACTTTTATGGACTTCAAAAACGACCCATCAAGTCAATGCCATTATAATGCTTGGAAGAGCCAGGACATTTTTAATATAACTCCGACTGTATTCATCTGAAAGAAGAATGTCATATACACCTAGGATGACTTGAGGGTGAGTAAATCATGGGCTAATTTTCATTTTTGGGTGAACTATTCCTTTAACAATGGAATAGAGTAGGCTTATTACCGGTACATTAGCCTATCTATCCCACAATTAACTATCCGTTACCTTCCGCATGGTGCCATTATCATTGAACTCCCATTTGAAGTAGAGGTTAGTGATCCCAATACAGCTGGCATAGGTGCAGGGCAGAAGGACTGTGCTGCCATTCACTGCTTCCAAAAACGGGATCTTACCAGTATTCATCTCCAGGGCATTAACACACAACACACCTCAAACAGGAAGAAAAAGCAGACAAAGACGGAAATTGAAATGAAATGTTCCTAGTTGTTTTGCCACAGTGTCACTAAAACTACAAAAGAAAGAAGTAACTCTGTTTAGTCAAGGTCAGTAAGATATAATGACAAACTGCCACGTGCACTGATGCAAATACAATATAAACACATATACAACCATTCTCTCACCCAAAGATTCTTTCATAAAACTTTTCTTCTCATGGATCATGATATCATCTCACAGGAGGTTTCAACCCCAGCAACCTCTAGTTATCAGCCCTAGATGTTTAATAAAATGCCACCCACATTATTTTTCCTTCTGTATATACTGCATGATGTACCACCAACCTTTGGAGAATATACATTATGTTCACTTTTAGTGGTTTACTCAGTCATCATCTCTGCACCCAGACATGAATAAATATAAAATAAATAAAAACTAAAAAAATAATAATTCATGCATAAAACATCCTGAGACTATAGTGTAGTAAATATGATTAGATAAACCTCTCAACAACCCTTTTGGTCTCAAATATTAGAGCATTGTGCTGTGTCAGAAGTCATGGGTTTGCATGATTGGGTTATTTTCGATAGAGTTTAGAATGTCTCATAATCTGTACACAATTAAATATATTTAATAAAAATAGTATATAAATATATAAAACACCAATAGTAATAATATTAGTAAAAATAATACATCATATGAATACATTCATAAAAATATGAATAAAGAAAAGAAAATATAATATTTTATTTATATAAAGTAGTCAAACATCTACTATACTGTATAGAATGTAGATAAACACCTTACCTTACGTCTCGTCCTTTACATAACAAGGACATTGGACAGTTGTAAGGTGTAAGGTGTTTTATACCATTCAGAACACAGCTGATTATGGACTTTGAATATGTCAGTGAATGGTTTAGCAAGGTTCATATAACAGCTTTCACATTTCAGATGTGGTTCTACAGAGAGAGACAGTTTCATGTGCATAGCAGTTTTTAGTCATCTATATTTAACCTTTTCTCTTCTTGGTGTTTACTATTACTCTTTAAATGAAACGTATGAGAGGCACAGTTTAATTAGTGAATTAACTGCATCCTTTCTTGTAAGGATCATTTATTAATCAGTGTGTGAATGCAATTTTGCAAGCTAACAGTCAGTGAAACAGTGTCTGGATATTGAAAATATATTTACATTACATAGGTTACATGTATAGTATATATAATGTGTATATAACTCTATAAATGTATTTTTACATACTGTATGTTCTTTTTCAGACTGTGGTGACCTTACATAGACACCTGGGCTTCTCTGACGTCAAGTGTCCAGAAGTTTGCTTGCAACACTATGTGAAAAAGTGAACACGAGCTGGCGTGAGAGTGCTGAGTTTACACAGCTGTGTAACTCTTCAGGAGAGGTTACATGACCAGTGAAGAGGTCCTACCAATCAACTATACCCTTTCATGAGAGATATTTTAAACCAGGACACGAATGATCTTGGAAACACTGTGTACTCAATGTTCATTTAGTCAACATGCTTGTCATCATGTTCTCTGTAAGAGACATTGTGCTTCCGTTACAGAAACGTATAGCCTGCTGCTTCAGAGAAACATTTTATTGCACAAAAGTTTATGAGCAAAAAGTCTCATGAGACTTAATGATTCTCAGTAGTGTATCTTTCAAAATACCTTAGGAGGCATAAATAAGAATATTTTGATTTACAGTAAAATATGCAGCTACTAAAAGAATGTTGATAACATAGCACATACTTTGAAACCATGATGAAAAATTTTTGAAAGAGACTTTTGCCTCATAATTTCCAGACATAGGTGATTCTAGAACCTATTTAAGGGGGTCTTCTTCAGTTCCTTGCCTTTTATCACAGCTCCTTTAAATTCTGTGATTAACTCAGCAGCAGTTAAGATCTGTGATACTCCCTTTACCAGTCATGAAGAAAATTTGTTGTAAGTCTTATCAAGCATTAGTCTGTGGTGGACCAAAGTATGTTCTCTAGAGCAGCACAGGACGCCCAGTATACACAGCTCTCAGATGCATCACCTTCACTGACAAACACATTTCGAACTTACTACCTAAAATCAAGAAATATTCCTGAGAGCCATGTCGTATAATATATATTTCAATTCAAATGCAGCAAGCCTTACGAAGGCCAGACCTTAATGTTAAAGTACATACTCATTTGCTTAGTGAAATAAAGTGGTGCTAACATTCTATCATGATGAGAATGAAAGTATTGAATTAGATTTAAAACAACATGAGGGTGAGCATCAGGGTGAGTCTGACCACAATTTCCTCTGCGTATTAGTTCCGACCTCAGGGGCAAAATTATGTCCGAAATTTGAGCCGCTAATCTAATGCTGACTTTTCATACCATTCTAATGCTTTATTTGACAGCTTCCCTGCAATGCAAAATTTGGGGATGGATCTGTGTCTGTCTGTTCTTAGGACATTAGAGAGCTGCACAGAGTTTGCAAGCTCACTGTTTTCAGTATGAATTCCTGCTCTTGTCAGTGAGAGTATGTTGTTCTGTTCTCAGTACTGTATATGTCTACGTCATGCATTAAAATTGTGTAATGCACACCTTGCTGTAAATTATCCCATGTAGTATGTTGTATTTTTAATCAAAAATCATAACTAAACATAATAGTTGCCAACAGCATGTTCAGTAGAAGGAGAGGAGAGTCCTACCAGTGATAAGTGTGAGCAGAAGACATGAAGCGCTTCTTTCAGAGGGTATGCTTCCTCTCCCTCTCAGATGCCCTCTGCTCTGTGTTTCCATCCTGCACTTCCCTTTCTTCTCCCTTCTTTTTGTCACGTCCACAAGCCTTCCTTAGCAGTTCACGTCCAGTTTCGTCAGTTTCCCAGAAGTCTTTGTTCCTCAAGATGCTGCCTGGGTGGCAAAGACACCCGTCGCCTTCTCAGCAGTTGCGCACTTGATCAATCTGTGCTCAGTTCCTAACATCAAATGTAAGAATCCCCCTGTCAAAGGCCTGTCCAGGTCTCAGAGATTTGGAAGCTCAATATTCTACCCAGCTGGGAAGTTGAAGTTTCTAGAACTCCATCTGGCTCAGTTTTTTGGTTGCCCTCTGACCTGTGAAAAATGGACATAAAAAAAGACAGCAAGACTCAATACATACATACAAACATTCCACAAATTCCTGGATAAAAGAGTTGTATTAATTATAACCCTATCTGTTATGACCAAGAGAGATTAGCTGACAGAATCCAGTTAAATCAGGAAGTTTTGAAGCAATTTACTGCAAGTCGGTTTGGGTAAAAGTGTCTACATAATTGCATTTATTCATGTATATTAATAAAACACAAAACAGTAACAAAATTATAAATAATATTTATAATATATATTATATATAAACAAATTAATATTATCTATAGTACAATTAATATATAAAAATACTAATCAAATGTATTTATTTATTACTGTTATAGATTAGATATAATATAGATATAATTAATAAATAAATTATATATATACACACACACACACTCACACACATATATATAAAAACACACTGAACTTTTGTATTTGTGCATCCTCAGCAAATATATACACATATCCAGCTAGGAAAAACCAACCAAAATTTGTGCAAATGACTTAAGAGCTGTGTGGCTGTGTGTTTGTCTTTAGTTGAGTCAGCATGCGTGCGTGCGTGCATGTGTGTGTGTCTGCACCTTACCTCTGTTAAGCAGGTAAATCTGTGTGTCCTGTTTGGAGAAGCAGAGGGCATCAATCCACAGAATATGCTGCACACAAATCCGCAGTGCTTTGGTCCCAATACTGCTCAGACACGCACATAAACACCCTCTGACACCCACACATACACACACTCTCACGTCGCACCTTGTGAGAGACACACATGCAGTTCAGCCGGTAAAAGAGAACTGAAGAGCATTGAAGCACTGGAGGTCTAAGGACAACTGCAGCTAGTCTGTTCAACAGAAGCACCCCCACCTCCTCCTCCTCCTCCTCTATGAAAAATCGGCTAAAATCTGGCTCACGCTCAACTTTTCCCCTCCTTGGCTGACTGCCTGTCCCTCCCTTCCTGCCTTCCTTTCCCCCCTCCTCTCTCTCTCCTAGCTGTAAATGTGGGTTCAGGTTGTTAGGCAGTGATATTTGGGGTCCGGAGTCTCTTCTGCATTGCAGTTTTTAGAGAGGCAACAGGGAGGATGGCTCCAGAAAGAAACATGAGGGGTCCTCTGGCACCACAAGTGCTGGGATACACATCACTTAATGACAAAGTGACAAGAGTTTGTTTGACCCCTATTAACTAGAGTGACGTGTCACTTTCTCACAATGTGTAAGAAAAATAAATGAATATGAGTAGGCTGCACATGCATGTGTGTGTGTGTGTGTGTGCCTGAAAAGTGACTGTGACTTTGAATATGTGTCAATGTCTCACTCTCTCTTCACATCCATGATAGATTAGCAGAATTGAGTTTCCTATGACTCTGCATTTCTCAACCCCACCCCCTCTGGTATTGATAATAGGCTGCACCAGCAGTGTCAGGTTTTCTTGGATCAGGGCAATTGTTACAGAGACTTTCAGTACTTGGGCATGTGTGTAGCTCCAAGTAATCTAATGTAGCCTGTGTTCTGTATAGTGTTGAGAAGGTTACATTATAAATGTAATAGGTAACAGATTACAAGTTACCCTATTTAAAATGTACTAAGTAGTGTAACTATTTAAATTGCTTAATGTAACTGATTACATTTGATTACTTTTTGATTACCTTTATACATTTTTAACAAATAATTAAAACTGTTAATCATTTTCAAACATTAACCCTCTAAAAAACTGAGATAGTTACATTTAGTATAATTATTTATACCCTCCTTGAACTGTCACCTTATCATGGTGGAGGGGTTTGAGTACCCGAATGACCCTGGGAGCTATGTTGTCTGGGGCTATATGCCCCTAGTAGGGTCTCCCAAGGCAAACAGGTCCTTGGTGACGGGCCAGACTAAGAGCAGTTCACAAACCCAATATGAGTCAAATTATAATCAGGACAGAGACGTCGCCTGGCATGGCACAGTTGGGGCCCCACCCTGGAGCCAGGCCCGGGTTTGGGGCTCGTATGCGAGCACCTGTTGGCCGGGCCTACCCCCATGGGGCCCGGCCGGGCTCAGCCTGAATGAGTGATGTGGGGCCACCCTCCCATGGGCTCACCACCTGCAGGAGGGATCATATGGGGCCGGTGCGTAGTGGATCGGGCGACAGTCGAAGGCTAGGCCCCCGATGACCTGATCTCTGGACACAGAAACTGGCTTTAGGGACGTGGAATGTCACCTCGCTGGCGGGGAAGGAGCCTGAGCTTGTGCGGGAGGTTGAGAGGTACCGGCTAGAGATAGTCGGGCTCACCTCCACACACAGCTTGGGCTCTGGAACCACACTTCTTGAGAGAGGCTGGACTTTCTACCACTCTGGAGTTGCCCATGGTGAGAGGCGGCGGGCTGGAGTGGGTTTGCTTATAGCCCCCCAGCTTAGCTGCCATGTGTTGGAGTTCAAGCCAGTGAATGAGAGGGTCAATTCCCTGCATCTTCGGGAAGGGGATAGGTCTCTCACTGTTGTATGTGCCTACGGGCCGAACAGCAGTGCGGAGTACCCGGCCCTAATGGGGTCTCTGGGAGGGGTGCTGGAAAGTGCTCCAACTGGAGACTCCATTGTTCTACTGGGGGACTCCTATGCACACGTGGGTAGTGACAGTGACACCTGGAGGGGCGTGATTGGGAGGAATGGTCCCCCTGATCTGAACCCGAGCGGTGTTCTGTTATTGGATTTCTGTGCTAGTCACAGCTTGTCCATAACAAACACCATGTTCAAGCATAAGGGTGTCCATCAGTGCACGTGGCACCAAGACACTCTAGACCGAAGGTCGATGACCGACTTTATGGTCGTCTCATCTGACCTCCGGCCGTATGTCTTGGACACTCAGGTGAAGAGAGGGGCAGAGCTGTCAACTGATCACCACCTGGTGGTGAGTTGGATCCGATGGCAGGGGAGGAAGCTAGACAGACTCGGGAGACCCAAACGTACTGGGTCTGTTTGGAATGTTCGGCCGAGCCCCCTGTCAGAGAGCTCTTCAACTCCCACCTCCGATGGAGCTTCAACCGGATCCCAAGGGAGTCTGGAAATATTGAGTCAGAGTGGACCATGTTCTCCACCTCCATTGTCGACGCAGCTACTCGGAGCTGTGGCCGTAAGGTCTCCGGTGCCTGTTGAGTCGGAAATCCCCGAACCCGGTGGTGGACACTGGAAGTAAGGGATGCCGTCAAGCTGAAGAAGGAGTCCTATCGGGCCTGGTTGGCTTGTGGGACTCCTGAGGCAGCTGACGGGTACAGGCAGACCAAGCGGACTGCAGCCCTGGTAGTTGTGAAGGCAAAAAATCGGGCCTGGGAGGAGTTTGGTGAGGCCATGGAGAAAGACTATCGGTTGGCCTCGAAGAGATTCTGGCAAACCGTTCGCCGCCTCAGGAGGGGGAAGCATTGCCCTACCAACACTGTTTACAGTGGAGATGGGCAGCTGTTGACCTCCACTGGGGATTTCGTCGGACGGTGGAAGGAATACTTTGAGGATCTCCTCAATCCCACCAACACGTCTTCCATTGAGGAAGCAGTGGCTGAGGGCTCAGAGGTGGATTCATCCATCACCCGGGCTGAAGTCATCGAGGTAGTTAAAAAGCTCCTCGGTAGCAAGGCACCGGGGGTCGATGAGATCCGCCCTGAGTACAAGTCTCTGTATGTTGTGGGGCTGTCTTGGCTGACACGCCTCTGCAATATTGCGTGGCGGTTGGGGAGAGTGCCTCTGGACTGGCAGACCGGGGTGGGGGTCCCTCTTTTCAAGAAGGGGGACTGGAAAGTGTGTTCCAACTACAGGGGGAATCACACTTCTCAGCCTCCCCGGGAAAGTCTATGCCAGGGTACTGGAGAGGAGAATTCGGCCGTTAGTGGAACCTCGGATTCAGGAGGAACAGTGTGGTTTTCTTCCCCGTCGTGGAACACTGGACCAGCTCTATACCCTTTCCAGGGTGCTGGAGGGTTCATGGGAGTTTGCCCAACCAAGCCACATGTGTTTTGTGGATTTGGAGAAGGCATTCGACTGTGCCCCTTGTGGCATCCTGTGGAGGGTGCTCTGGGAGTACGGGGTCCGAGGCCCCTTGCTTAGGGCTGTTTGGTCCCTGTACAACCGGAGCAGGAGCTTGGTCCGCATTGCCGGCAGCAAGTCAGGCTTGTTCCCAGTGCATGTTGGACTCCGGCTGGGCTGCCCTTTGTCACCAGTTCTGTTCATAATTTTTATGGACAGAATTTCTAGGCGCAACCAAGGGCCGGAGTGTCCGGTTTGGGGACCACGTGATTTCGTTGCTGCTTTTTGCGGATGACGTTGTCATGTTGGCCTCCTCAGACCAGGACCTTCAGCGTGCACTGGGACGGTTTGCAGCCGAGTGTGAAATGGCCGGGATGAGAATCAGCACCTCCAAATCCGAGGCCATGGTTCTCAGTCAGAAAAGGGTGGCTTGCCCATTTCAGGTTGGTGGAGAGTTTCTGCCTCAGGTGGAGGAGTTCAGGTATCTTGGGGTCTTGTTCACGAGTGAGGGAAGGATGGAACGGGAGACTGACAGAGGGATCGGTGCGAAGCTCTCGATTTACCGGTCAATCTACGTTCCTACTCTCACCTATGGTCATGAGCTGTGGGTCATGACCGAAAGGACAAGATCCCGGATACAGGCGGCCAAAATGAGCTTTCTCCGCAGGGTGGCTGGGCGCTCCCTTAGAGATAAGGGTGAGAAGCTCAGTTACTTGGGAAGAGCTCAGCGTAGAGCCGTTGCTCCTCCATATCAAGAGGAGCCAGTTGAGGTGGCTCGGGCATCTATTTCGGATGCCTCCTGGATGCCTTACCAGGGAGGTGTTCCAGGCGTGTCCCACCGGGAGGAGGCCCCGGGGAAGACCTGGACACACTGGAGGGATTATGTCTCCCAGCTGGCCTGGGAATGCCTCGGGGTTCCCCCGGAAGAGCTGGAGGAAGTGGCTAGGGAGCGGGAAGTCTGGGCGTCTCTGCTTAGACTGTTGCCCCCGTGACCCGGCCCCGGATAAATGGAAAATAATAAATGAATGAATGAATAATTATTTATTAAGAGAAAACACAATTCTAGATCATATAGTTTCACACTCACTGACAACCTAAACAGACAATTGCAGTGTAGCTGTCATAACATGCATGGCATTGTTTTTTGTTTGTTTGTTTTTTAAATAAAGTTATATTCCTCCTAAAATATTGTTTAGACTCAATGACCAATTGTTGTGTAGTTAAATAGCTCTATTTTGCAAGTCAAAATGAGGCAAATTAATAGAGAAATTTGTCCACTAGGTGGCGCTTAAAGGTTAATATTCATCAAAGGAGATGCTTTCTCAGGTCGACATTAAATCCTTTGATGTCGATAGTGTTTTAATAGTTGGCATATTTTGCACTGAACTGATATTGGCATCCTTTTCTAATTCATGGATTCAATTATTTTTAAAGGGTCCTATAATTCCCGTTTTATAAGATGTAAAATAAGTGTCCGATGTCTCCAGAGTGTGTATGTGGTTTTATCTCAAAATACCCCACAGATCATTTTTATAGCATGTTTCACCCTTTTTGAGGGTGAGCAAAAACACGCCGTAAATGCAAATAAGCTGCTGCTCCCTGCCCCCTTTCAAGAAGAGGGCAGAGCTTCAAGATCTCAAGTTAGCATCGATCACTTCGCAGACATGCACTGAAACTGTCAGAAACTGTTCAGCAGAGGTTGGTAGTAACGAAGTACATTTATCTTTCGTAGATTTAAATGTGGTTACTTTAACTCTAGTAAATTTCTAATGGAAAAAAAACCTGTACTTTTACTTCGTTACACTTAGCGACGTTCCTCTCGTTACTTTAGTTTAATGCAATACATGTAAAGAAATACAATATTCCAATCGTCTCTTTTTTCTAGGGCATGAGCGATGCCCCATTTACAAATCAATCACTCTTTTGAGCTGATTCTGTTCAAAGACTTGATCAAACAAGTTGGCAAAACTGTCTGAATTGGTTCACGAATCGGTTTGAATGATTTTTTCAGTTCCCTGCGTGCACTAAATCGTTTCTCACTCGGAGTCGTTAACAGGAAATTTAAGAACATCAAGAGCATTGGATGAAGTGGCCATGGACCTAACGTTAGAGTCAATAGAAAGCAAATCTGCAAATGCATCCTATTGTTTGCCAGCTATGAACATCTTTATTGGTTGAACATCTGATCTGTGTATGTTGTTTGTGAACGAGCTAGACCTACCTTCGACCTACCTACCTTCGATTTCAATTCATTCAGGTAATACATTTTACAACCAAACATATTATTACACCACGATACACTACTACAAAGTATGACATTACTAGTAATATTTGGACATATACCTCAATGTATACATTCGATGAATGAACACCTGCCTTCCCACGGTAATTTGTAAGTATTGCGCAGTGGCAGCGATCTAGTCCTGAAAATGAATTAGACACAGTTAATAAAGGCCTTCTGAAGCGAAGCGATGCGTTTGTCTAAGAAAAATATCCATATTCATCGTGCTATAAAGCAGACCACCTTCCGTATTCAACTTACGAAAAAAGCTTTTAATACTTTTTCAAATAACACAAATAAGAGTTGGGACAATGATGTTCTTCTTTTGGTTTACTGCGCAATGTGATTTACCAAACTCTATGAACACCTGTCTTTTGGACAATGGACTGGACAACAAAAAACTAACCCAGAGTTAATCTCTAGAGTGGCCAAACAGTGCTTATTCCTGAGTTTACATACACCCCAAAACACTACAGTTCGCTTTGAACGCAAAACTCTGCAGGTTCACTTTATTTTGACATTGTCTAATAATACAAAATGTTAATATTATACAAAGAAAAGAATGTACAATGATTTTTGGCCTACAGATGCCAGAAATAATGCTTGTCTCCTCTGTGTTTGTTGCAAATAAATATAATTATGATAATAATAACAAATTAAAACAATATCTATCTAAATATTAACATGTTATTGTATTGTTGTTATAGGCTATATATGATATGAAGTAACTAGTAACTAGCTACTTGAGTAGTTTTTTTTTTGTTTTTTTTATTGGATACTTTTTACGCTTACTCAAGGAACTTCAGATTACAACTTTTACTTTGAGGAAATATTTCTATAAGTAGGCTACTTTAACTTGAGTACAGTTTTTGGATACTCTACCCACCTCTGCTGTTCAGCCTTTTATGTTCAAACTGGAGATGGACAATGATGGAGAGACTCAAGAAGAAGTGACTACATGCAGAATGCAACAGGACGTTTCTCAATGGTTAGTTGATGAATTTATGTAGGCCTAGCTTATGTGGAGTTAACTGGGTTTATGTAAATTTTAGGGTTAGTGATGTCAGATCGTTGTAGTCCCTACCAGCCATTTGCTGTAGTCCTTAAAATGTGATTTCTGTAAAAGAAAACATCTCCCTTTGCTTTGAACATCATAACTGTGCAGATGTTGTTTATGCTCAAACAGCAACATTACACAATAACTAAAGTTAGAAAAAGTGAAACCATAATCAACCACCGGAACTGGAACAGCACTGGAACACATTTTTATCACTCGCCATGGTGGCAACTCTCAGACAGGTTTTAGCTTTCAGCGGCAATGATGTAATTGGCAGACGTGGTGCTCTGCAAATTCAAACAAGAGAGCCAATCAAAAGCATCAGAATAGCACCGCTTTACTAACGAGAGACATGGAATCAAAAATAGGCAAAGCAACAAACTGATATTATTCAACATAGCTTTTTACAGAAAATATTCAGATGTAACCCCCTTTGTAAATGTTAACATTTTCATAAGTAACTAATTTAATTATTAGGGGTGTAACGATACATTCGTGTCACGATTCGATATAAATCTCAATACTGAACTGTATCCCGATATTTTAAGCCGATATTTTAAGTTTTTTTACTTTTTTACTATTATTAAATTATTATTATTATTATTATTATTATTATTATTATTATTATTATTATTATTATTATTATTATTATTATTATTATTATTATTAGTGTATTATTTATCAGGACCCACATTGCATCATTATACATTATATTCAACAGTATATATAGTCGTTTAATGTAATAATGTCACTGAAACTCCGTAAACTTTATTTTTTTCCCCCTCACGCATTACTCGCACTTTCAATGCAGGCTGCATTCTCTCACGTGCTCGCTATGTCCCGCTCTCTCGATATTAATACACTATACATTTAAGAATAAACCATCTAAAATGCTTTGAATAGTCATACTACCAAAACTAAATGTGATCCGATGATTTAAATGTAAGTACTGCCGCTTTAAATAATATTTGCGCTCTCACTTTGCAGTGCCGTTCCGACAGCGCGTGCACTTCAAATGATCAAAGCAATCAATTATAGTTCTAATCGCAAGAAAGTGTCAAAATGACCGCTCTCAAACTATAAATGTTTAGCTCATCCAAGAATTTTAATTCTGCATTTACTCACTCTCGTGTTGTTTTCGCGCACCACGGGTAAGTTAAATCTGTTCATCATAAACCATCGTTCGTGTCTCTTCAGAAGACTTGGATTTGGATTAGACCACTCGATTAGTTCTTTTTACGATACCTTTATGACATTTTTTGGATCTTTTAAGTTTAAGAGGGATGGACTATAAATGGAGGGACAGAAATCCCTCAGGTTTCATAAAGAACATCTTCATTTGTGTTTGGAAGTTAAACGAAAAACGACTTGATGGTGAGTACATGATGACAGAATTGACATTTGTGGTACATTTGTAAATTTATGTTTGGGTGAATTATTATAAATAGGCCTACTACAGCAATTTGAACCTTGGATAAAACAACTCTATATCGCAAATATCGTTTCCATCAACGATATATATCGTCACACCTTTATAACGTGATATATCGTTTAACGATATATCATTACACCCCTATTAATTATGCATTTTTAATAAGTAACTGGTTAAAAAGTATTACAGTTACATTTGCAGAGGGATGCACTATAAAATGTTATGGGTGTGAAGAGAAAGATGCATTTGTATTTACTGGTAAATCTGCCCTCTAATGTGGAAGTCGTTCTTGGTTATTCTAAACAAATGATTTAAGCAAGCAGTTATATTGTGAAACATGCTGTCAGCTGTCATATTCCATCAACAATTGAAACAAAACACAACACAATAGAGAAAGGTACACAACTATGTGAGTGTATCTGGGTCAAAGACTGGGAGAAGTGGCTAGAAATTAATTCCGTTACAAGAAAAGGGTGAATAAGAAACAAAAGTGATAGGGAGTGGGGAGTATCTATTTGGTCCGGAGGGAAAAAGTATGATGCAGTAGAGAGTTTTGTCTTGTGACTCCTTCCCTGTCATATCTACCTCTGTGCTCACTCCAGATACTGCTCTTCTCGAAACTTATGTAGCGTATGGACGGTGCTCATAAATGATCAACGGACCAATACTTTGATTAGTTATAATGACTCAAACAAGACCGGCGCCGTGAAGTCTACAGACCAACAGGTTAATGGTGCTAAAAGGACACAAGCCAGGCCTCTGCAGCCCACAGGCACCTCATAAGCAACAGCTCCCCCCCCCCACACATACCAAAGGACATCCGAATTGATTATATGACTTTTAACTTAGTTATTCTTCATTTTAGGTGTACTGTTCCCTGTATGTATGCATGCTTTTGTTATAACCATTTTAGATGTGTTTGATAGGTTAGAAACTTATAGCCAGTGAATGCGTAAGGAAGAATGATGTCAATCCTCGCCGTTCCTTTAACTCTTAAGTTAAACTCCCCATGCTTGGTCTCGAAATCTTTGTCTCGCAATTTGTAGGGCAGCTAGGTGTGTTGTGGGGTACTATGATGCATCAGACTCTTTCTTTCATGCCAAAACCCCAAAGTCTGCGTACCAAAGGCAGACTTGGGGGTTATCTAAGAGAGAGCCATAAAACATGTTAATGAGGCGAGGCCCAAGACAAAGGGAGATTTCCCGCTTCTGAGTTCCTTCGCTCTGATTGGCTGTTCCGACAAAAGAGGCGTGCCCCGCCGCGGCCCTTTAAGACGGGCCACAGACTCTTGTCTCTCTCTCTTCTCTCTTGTCTCTTCTCTCTTCGTTTTGCTTCCTGTTGCCACCGCTGTTGGCTTTCCTCTTCGCCATCCCCCAACGGATCTCATCACACAAAGGAACCAAAGTTGAATTTCCCGCGGACTCCAAGGAACCACCCGGCAAGATTGAAACACGGTCCGGATCGCGGAATTCCCCTAAACGCACGAGCTCACAACCAAGGAAACATATGCAAGTATCCCTTAAGCTGTCGTTATAAAGTTTTGAGCTTATACCAATAAGCAGGACTGATTCCTTGCTTGTGCTCGTAGGTTGTGTCGATAGTATCACCGTTGCCTCTCTCTCTCTCTCTTTCTCCCTCTCTCTCCTTCCTGCTTTCAGTTAATTTGTGTATGTTTGTTTATTGTTTGTTGATTTTATTAAAATATATATATTCACACGTGATTGCGCTTGGTTTGCTCATACATAGGTCACTTTTACGGTGAACCGACCCTGTTACAAATTAAAAGAAAGATACTTCTCCTGGCCAGAGAAACGTGTTTAAGAGTTATTAAAAGAAAAGATTTGATAAAAGATTAAAAGATATTTGGTGGACAATTATCCGTCCTTTGAACTCAATTCTAGAATTAAAGAAATTTCTAAAAGTTGAATTAAGCCCTAGATATTAATAATTGTTTTAATCCGTTTTAATCAATTGTTAATATCAAAATTCCCCTCTGTGCGGATCTGTGCATGTTTGATCGTAACATGATTAAACGCATGCATAAATCCCGCACCATTTCCCCTGGGGCTAGATATTCGTTACACTTATCAGCTACATCCGAAATTGCACACTTTCTGAGTAGGTACTTCTTTTGAATAAGTAATTACTTTGTGACTGCTAAAAAAAAAACTGTGCAATTTATATAGTATGTAATCTGGACATACTTACACTCACCTAAAGGATTATTAGGAACACCATACTAATACTGTGTTTGACCCCCTTTCGCCTTCAGAACTGCCTTAATTCTACGTGGCATTGATTCAACAAGGTGCTGAAAGGATTCTTTAGAAATGTTGGCCCATATTGATAGGATAGCATCTCGATGATGGAGATTTGTGGGATGCACATCCAGGGCACGAAGCTCCCGTTCCACCACATCCCAAAGATGCTCTATTGGGTTGAGATCTGGTGACTGTGGGGGCCATTTTAGTACAGTGAACTCATTGTCATGTTCAAGAAACCAATTTGAAATGATTTGAGCTTTGTGACATGGTGCATAATCCTGCTGGAAGTAGCCATCAGAGAATGGGTACATGGTGGTCATAAAGGGATGGACATTTAAACGATGCCCAATTGGCACTAAGGGGCCTAAAGTGTGCCAAGAAAACATCCCCCACACCATTACACCACCAGCCTGCACAGTGGTAACCAGGCATGATGGAGCCATGTTCTCATTCTGTTTACGCCAAATTCTGACTCTACCATCTGAATGTCTCAACAGAAATCGAGACTCATCAGACCAGGCAACATTTTTCCAGTCTTCAACTGTCCAATTTTGGTGAGCTCGTGCAAATTGTAGCCTCTTTTTCCTATTTGTACTGGAGATGAGTGGTACCCGGTGGGGTCTTCTGCTGTTGTAGCCCATCCGCCTCAAGGTTGTGCGTGTTGTGGCTTCACAAATGCTTTGCTGCATACCTCGGTTGTAACGAGTGGTTATTTCAGTCAAAGTTGCTCTTCTATCAGCTTGAATCAGTCGGCCCATTCTCCTCTGACCTCTAGCATCAACAAGGCATTTTCACCCACAGGACTGCCGCATACTGGATGTTTTTCCCTTTTCACACCATTCTTTGTAAACCCTAGAAATGGTTGTGTGTGTAAATCCCAGTAACTGAGCAGATTGTGAAATACTCAGACCGGCCCATCTGGCACCAACAACCATGCCACACTCAAAATTGCTTAAATCACCTTTCTTTCCCATTGTGACATTCAGTTTGGAGTTCAGGAGATTGTCTTGACCAGGACCACACCCCTAAATGCATTTAAGCAACTGCCATGAGATTGGTTGATTAGATAATTGCATTAATGAGAAATTGAATAGGTGTTCCTAATAATCCTTTAGGTGAGTGTACATTCACCATGTTGTCAATGTCATGTGACTTACAGCATCAGTTGTGTTGCTTCACTGCCATTCACAACTCCTCTCACGTGGCCTCATGGGACAATAAAGTGTCCTTTAGATGTGCACTTCAGAATTTTGCCGAAGTAGTAGGACATCTGTGCACATTTCACCTACTGTTTTATGAATACTGTTAAATCAGACATACTAACCTTTTCTCCTATTGGACATGTGAAGTGGTAGAATGATGTTGCAGCACTACATTGTGAACTCCATCCTTGAGTTCGTCAAGGATGTTTCTGTTGTGCCAAGAAAAATCTGGCAATGACTGGTACAAATGACATGTACATTCACCTAAAGGATTATTAGGAACACCATACTAATACTGTGTTTGACCCCCTTTCGCCTTCATAACTGCCTTAATTCTACGTGGCATTGATTCAACAAGGTGCTGAAAGCATTCTTTAGAAATGTTGGCCCATATTGATAGGATAGCATCTTGCAGTTGATGGAGATTTGTGGGATGCACATCCAGGGCACGAAGTTCCACCACATCCCAAAGATGCTCTATTGGGTTGAGATCTGGTGACTGTGGGGGCCATTTTAGTACAGTGAACTCATTGTCATGTTCAATAAACCAATTTGAAATGATTCAAGCTTTGTGACATGGTGCATTATCCTGCTGGAAGTAGCCATCCGAGAATGGGTACATTGTGGTCATAAAGGGATGGACATGGTCAGAAACAATGCTCAGGTAGGCCGTCGCATTTAAACGATGCCCAATTGGCACTAAGGGGCCTAAAGTGTGCCAAGAAAACATCCCCCACACCATTACACCACCACCACCAGCCTGCACAGTGGTAACAAGGCATGTTGGATCCATGTTCTCATTCTGTTTACGCCAAATTCTGACTCTACCATCTGAATGTCTCAACAGAAATTGAGACTCATCAGACCAGGCAACATTTTTCCAGTCTTCAACTGTTCAATTTTGGTGAGCTTGTGCAAATTGTAGCCTCTTTTTCCTATTTGTAGTGGAGATGAGTGGTACCCAGTGGGGTCTTCTGCTGTTGTAGCCCATCCACCTCAAGGTTGTGCGTGTTGTGGCTTCACAAATGCTTTGCTGCATACCTCGGTTGTAACGAGTGGTTATTTCAGTCAAAGTTGCTCTTCTATCAGCTTGAATCAGTCGGCCCATTCTCCTCTGACCTCTAGCATCAACAAGGCATTTTCGCCCACATGACTGCCGCATACTGGATGTTTTTCCCTTTTCACACCATTCTTTGTAAACCCTAGAAATGGTTGTGCATGAAAATCCCAATAACTGAGCAGATTGTGAAATACTCAGACCGGCCCGTCTGGCACCAACAACCATGCCATGCTCAAAATTGCTTAAATCACCTTTCTTTCCCATTGTGACATTCAGTTTGGAGTTCAGGAGATTTTCTTGACCAGGACCACATCCCTAAATGCATTGAAGCAACTGCCATGTGACTGGTTGATTAGATAATTGCATTAATGAGAAATTGAACAGGTGTTCCTAGGTGAGTGTATGTCATCACTAAATCTTTCTTAAAAAGGATAGTTTAAATGGAAAAAAAAGAGAAAATTCTGTCAATTTACTCATCCTTAGCAGTTCTTAGTAGAAAAATTGTTCTGTCATGACAACTCTCTGAGTGTTTGGCGTGGTGGATATGACAATGTTGATATGTTTGGTCTTGGCGGAATAGAGCTGCTACTGTGCTGCAGAGTACGGAATGTTCTACTGCCAATACACAACATGCTGCTGTGAGCAAGAAAGACATGCGGCTGCTATACAAAATAGCATACATTAATTACCAGGATCAGATCTATACAGGTAGAGCTGGGGAAGGTGGAGGGTTTCTGAAAGTGCACCAAGTATTTGAAGGTTGAGCAGTGAGCTCATTGGCTACGTATACAGCAGGAACCAATCTGCTGTGCCCTATATAGAATGACGTGATTGTAAGCTGATTGAGTTAAGGACCTATCAGCCTATGCCATGTTTCATGACTTATACAGTACCTTGCGAAAATATTCATAGAGCATTCCAAATTTGCTTGTAGATGTTACTATACTCCGAGAGGAGTTAACCTGAACTGCCTGTAGAGCTCATAGATAGGATTGTGTTGAGACACAGAACTGGGGAAGACTACAAGAAAAATCCACTGCATTGAAGGTTCACAGTAGCATGTAGCCTCCCTAATCCTTAATGGAAGAAGTTTGGAACAACCAGGACTCTTCCTAGAGCTAGCCTCCTTGCCAAACTGAGCAATCAATGGAGAAGGACCTTGACCAAGAAGCTGATGGTCACTTAAGTTGAGCTCCATGATCATATATGGAGATTGGAGAAACTTACAGAAGGACAAACTGCGATTACTGCGACACTCCACCGATCTGGGCTTTATGGCAGAGTGGCCAGACTCAAGCCTCTCCTCAGTGAAGACATATGAAAATCTTGGAATTTGCACACAAAAAAAAAGCACCTAAAAGGACTCTCAGACTGTGAGAAACAAGATTCTCTGGTCTAATCAACCTCAGTTCCAAGCATCATGTATGGAGGACACCAGGCACTGCTCATCACCTGCTCAATACCATCCCAAAAGTAAAGTGTGGTGGTCACAGCATCATGCTGTGTTTTTTTGTTTTGTTTTTTTTCAGCAGCGGGACTGGCGGACTCGTCGGGGTAGAAAGAAAGCTCAACACAACAAAAGATAGAGATAGCATTAATGAAAACCTAGTCCAGAGCACTCAGAACCTTGGACAGGGGAGAAGGTTCACCTTCCAACAGGACAATGACCCTTAGCACACAGTTAAGACAATGCAAGAATGGCTTATTGACAACTCTGTGAATGTCCTTGAGTGGCCCAGCCAGAGCCTGAACTTTAACCAAATCAAACATGAGGAAATCTGAAAACGTCTGTCCACTGCTGGCCCCTATCCAACCTGACAGAGCTTGAGAGGATCTGAGGAGAAGAATGGCAGAAAAAAAAAAAATCACCAAATCCAGATGTGCAAAGCTTATCGCATCATACCCAAAAAGACTTGAGGCTGTAAAGGTGCTTCAACAAAGTACTGAGTTAAGGGTATAAATACTTAAGCTATGTACTTATTTTAGGTTTTCCTTTTTAATAAATGTACAAAGTTGTTTTTTGCACATTATGGTGTATGGAGTATCGATTGATGTGAAAAAAAGTAGTTTAAAGTTTAACATAAGGCAGATATAACAAACATAACAAAATGTGAAACATTTAAGGAGTACGGATACTTTTGGTCACTGCATTTTGAAGAATGTCGACCAACTACTAACTGTTCTAGTTCCCATTGACTTTTATTGCATGGACAAAAAGTACAAATAAAGTCAATGGGAACAGAAACTTTGGTTTGGTTAAAAACATGCATCAAAAGATTTGTATGTATGCTGATAACGCTTTTTGGAATTCCCTGGCTATTCAGAAGGAAGTTAAAAGAAACTTAATCTCATCATATATTTAAATCCTGCATTCATATTTGATGCATAATGTATCCATTAAGATTTAATTAACATATTTGATAACATTATTTTAAGGTGTTGTTGTTACAGTACAATCATGCAATTTAGCACTGAATAATATTAATTAATAACATGTATTCACTGGGGTTAGGGTTTGGTTTAGATGCATAGATGCATCAGCAAAGTATTCACAGTGCTTCACTTTTTCACATTTTTTATGTTACAGCCTTATTCCAAAATTGATTCAATTCATTATTTTCCTCAAAATTCTACAAACAATATTCCATAATGACAACATGAAAGTTTGTTTGAAATCTTTGCAAATTTATTAAAGGTGCCCTGCCACACAAAACCGTTTTTACTTGTATTTTTTGAAATATGTTAGGTCCATATGTGTTTGTGTTATGTTATGAATGTGAAAATGAACTGCTACCTCTTCTGTCAGCTCTACCCACTGAAAATAAATAAGCAGAGAAATCAGGCCGGTCAGTCTGACGTCAAAAGCTGGTCAGTCTGACGTGGTGTTGCCTGAGCTCATTACTATTCATGAGCGCACCCAGTTGAGACTGCGCCCACAGAATTCATCTAGCTCAGTGACAGTTTTTGTATACAGCAAGGATGGATGAACGTCAAATATATATGGCAATATACCTAAAGAAGCCATTTCTGCAGCGATTCCAGACGCTAGTAAACAAAGTTCCTCTACTTGTTGCGCTGGGTAAAGGATGCTGATAGCCAGGCTCTCATTGGCTAGCTGTTAGCCATTCAGAGTCAAACAGCTTAGCTTGTTGAATATTAATGAGAACCAGCGCAAATCGAGCCGAGTCTTCCTGCAGGCTTTCTATACCACGCTAGAATGGCTTGAAACATTACCACAAAATCTCCATCAACTGCAAGATGCTATCCTATCAATATGGGCCAACATTTCTAAAGAATGCTTTCAGCACCTTGTTGAATCAATGCCACGTAGAATTAAGGCAGTTCTGAAGGTGAAAGGGGGTCAAACACAGTATTAGTATGGTGTTCCTAATAATCCTTTAGGTGAGTGTATATACATATGTATTCACAGCCTTTGCTGTGTCACTCAAAATTGAGCTGAGGCGCATCCTGTTTCCACTGATCACCCTTTAGATGTTTCTACAACTTGATAAATTCAGTTGATTGGACATGATTTGAAAAGGCATACATCTGTCTATATAAGGTCCCACAGTTAACAGTGCATGTCAGAACACAAACTAAGCCATGAAGTCCAAGGAATTGTCTGTAGATCTCCGAGACAGGATTGTATCGAGGCACAGATCTAGGGAAGGGTACAGAAAAATTTCTGCAGCATTGAAGGTCCCAATGAGCACAGTGGCTCCATCATCCATAAATGGAAGAAATTTGGAATTACCAGGACTCTTCCTAGAGCTGGCCACCTGGCCAAACTGAGCGATCAGGGGAGAAGGGCCTTAGTCAGGGAGGTGACCAAGAACCCAAATTGTCACTCTGACAGAGCTCCAGGTATGGCCTGTATGGTAGAGTGGCCAGACGGAAGCCACTCCTCAGTAAAAGGCACCTGAAGGACTCTCAGACAAAAAGGCACCTGAAGGACTCTCATGACAAACAGACCAAAACAAAGATTGAACTCTTTGGCCTGAATGGAGAGTGTCATGTCTGGAGAAAACCAGGCACCGCTCATCACCTGGCTAATACCATCCCTACAGTGAAGCATGGTGGTGGCAGATTCATGCTGTGGGAATGTTTTTCAATATCAGGAACTGGGAGACTAGTCAGGATTGAGGAAAAGATGAATGCAGCAATGTAGAGACAACCTTGACGAAAACCTGCTCTGGACCTCACACTGGGGTGAAAGTTCATCTTCCAACAGGACAATGACCCTAAGCACACAGCCAAGATAACAAAAGAGTGGCTACAGGACAACTTTGTGTGTTATGTCCTTGAGTGGCCCAGCCAGAGCCCAGACTTGAACCCGATTGAACATCTCTGAGAGATCTGAAAATGGCTGTGCACCAACACTCCCCATCCAACCTGATGGAGCTTGAGAGATCCTGCAAAGAATGGGAGAAACTGCCCAAAAATAGGTGTGCCAAGCTTGTAGCATCATACTCAAAAAGACTTGAGGCTGTAATTGGTGCCAAAAATGCTTCGACAAAGTATTGAGCAAAGGCTGTGAATACCCATGTACATGATCATTTTTCTTTTTAATAAATTTGCAAAGATTTCAAACAAACTTCTTTTATGTTGTCATTATGTGGTATTGTCTGTAGAATTTTGACCATTGTGTGTCATACCGAAGATCACATGAACTAACCCTATACATTATTGACAAGTGAGATGTCAAAATGATCCATGCTGATAACTTTAGAATTGAAGACAGTGGGACAGTGCAGGGGTGTGTGTGTCCGTCTGAGTTTCTGAGATTCGTTTTGAGGCTGCTCTGCAGCGCTGTGCTGCACTGAACGTGGCAAGGTTTTTTTTTTTTTTTTCTGGACCAGTTCCCACCAATGCCTTTCTGGACCAGTTCCCACCAATGCTGCATTTCTTCCTCATCAGACAGAGAGAGAGAGAGAGAGAGAGAGAGAGAGAGAGAGAGAGAGAGAGAGAGAGAGAGAGAGAGAGAGAGAGAGAGAGAGAGAGAGAGAGGTGTCCTCTGCTGGTGCAGCAAAGAGTCTGGCAGGGGACGAGCCTCTTTCAGCACTCTGGTATACCGCAGTGAGTGAACACACACACACACACACACACACACACACACACACACACACACACACACACACACACACACAGGAAGTCTGGTTCTTTATTTGGTTGAAACAATTGAAAATCTATAAAATTCAATTACTCCTTTTAAGTCTAGGGCTCAGAAGCCCATCATACATCTCAGTACCACACACACACGTTTATAATAAACAGGCTCATGACTGACCTCAGATCAATGTAATTTAACACAAGCAGTGATATACTGTGTCTCTCTGTCTCTCAAACACATGCTTTTAATATAAATGCTTTATATGCTAAATAAGCTTTGCTACAATAACAAACACACATGCTTGTGTTGATTACAGCTACATTATAAAAAATTAAAAAAGGAGCCTGTGCAGTTTCTCCATTTGAGGGAGAAGGATCTGTTAACTATTGAATGAAACCAACACGTTTTTATTATAGACTTTTACATCCACCAGAGGGTGCTTTTCCACCTATCATCATTTCCACTGCTAACTGAAAAAAAGCTAGAATGTTAGGTATGGTGCATATCAATTGCAAGCAATTGTAAGTAAGCATTTTTATTTTATACAAAATATATATTTTACTAAATAAGTTGGACTTTAAAATTGCTAGAAAAAAAAAATCAAAGCCATGTCAAACCAAGTGTTACAAAGTTGATATCACAAAAATTGAGTCTGCTAAAAGGTTTTAAAGTACCATTTTCATGGTAAAACACTGTCCAATTTTAACAGGGTTCGGTCCTTGTTTTTGTTCTTACTTTTTTCTTTATTTTTTTATTTTTTTATACCATGATTAAATCAGTCTACCTTAAATATAGCCGAATAAAATCTGGAAATGTATTAAAAGCACAACCAAAACTAGGAGAGCTAAAGTGCTGAATAAACTAGCACACAATCAGATTGATTGGCAGTACAGTACGTGTAAAAAAAAAAAAAGGTTGCTTTTACAGCTTTTAAAACTGCCTTTACAATGTCAAAATTTCAAAGAGAACATAACATCTACAAAAGTTTTTAATTTTTTTTTTTTTACTTTTAAAAATGTGTCAATAAAACTATCAACATTTTGGTAAAATGTAACAAAACCAACAAGAAAATAAAAACCTATTTGTGGTCAACGGAGATTACAGTATTTCATTTTAAACTAGGAATAATGGATGGATTTACTCATTTGAAAGGAATGTTATAAATATCAACATCTTACTCAGTAGCATTGATGAACAGAGAATCCCAAAACACTGAAGGATCTGAGGTTCAGGCAACGATATGGGCAGTAAAAAGAACCATCAATGTCCAAGTACAACATTTGTTCAATCAGTTTTTCATGCAGTTTCTTTTTGATCCATCCATTCCATATATATTTCCAAAATGTTTTACTGGTTTTAAAATTGCATTGCTCTTTTAAATAAAGAGGGTTTTTTTTCCACACAGGTTTGTGATCCACATATAATGCGTTCATACACACATGTATATATGAATATTAAATACATGTGTGACTATACAAACTGCCATAAAACACAATGCAAAAGACAATGCAGAATGAAGAGTGACAAAAAAAAAAAAAAAAAATTCTCAAATCATACCTATAGGCAGCAAGTCCACGAAGTCTGGTTCTATATACATATTTGAACTGGTATTTCATATATTTTTAAGAATACAAAGGTTTCACTTTATGCATTAAAAGGCAAAAAAATGACCTTCTGTTTTCATACATAAAAGTCAACAAATAAAAATGTAAAAGAATTATGTAGATTACTAAAAATTTGTCTCTGTAAAATTCTAGATATTGCGTGATTTCATACAATTGGAGAATACTGTGGCAAAATGTTATTATTTCATGTATCACTCCTCACTAAAAGCCCAAGTCAGGCGTTCTCTCTCACAACATTTGGTCCTTTGATCTGTGGTCCTCCATCTCAAAACCCATGTCATTGTCCTGTCGCCGGAATACCCGCACAATGATATAAATGATGAGGATGAGGAGAACGATGCCAATGGATCCACCCACAGCTATAGCCAGAATTCCAATTTCAGAGAATGAAACTAGAAGAAGAAAAAGAGAGAGTATTCTTTATGCTTATTGCAGTTTATTTTATTCTACTTTATTTTATTATATTGTAAATTTTATGATGTTGTTGTTATTATTACCAGTACTAGCATCTTATTTTTTTAATTTATTTATGTCACTGCTTTTATTGTATATATTGATGCTTTGACAAAATTGTAAGTAAAATAATCATGCCAATAATGTACTTTGAAACTAAAACGAAGGAGGATGAGAAAATTTGTTCAAATAACAGATGTGGGAAACGTTATCAGAGGATGGTCAGCAAACTGAATACCACTCACTACTGTTACTCTTATACTCTTCTTCTCTGTATAATAACACTCTCAGAGAAGTCTGTCTGCTATTCTAGCCCAGTTGATTAGATACTTCTGTCCTTCAGCTGCTGGGATCAAAGAAAGAACACAACATCCTGCTTATATAACCTTCACCTCTACTGCTATACGTGTTTGGTAGGGTGAGCAAGTGAATGATTTTTTTTAAGCTCATTTTTCAAGTCACAGCATCTACTCTCACCTTTTTGAACAACTCTGAGGCTGATCTCGCCTGAGAAGCCCTGGACGTCCGGCGGATTTCGGACTTGGCAGCTGTAGGTACCATTAAAGTTGAACTGCACATCCTGCAGCGTGATGGATGCGTCACCCTTCATTACATCCCCAGACCATACAGCACGATCCTTAAACAGGCCTTCTTTTGGGGCATATGCAGTTCTGTGGTAGTGAAAAAACTATGAGAGAGAAATGTTGAACGTTAAATAAGAAGAAAGAAATATAGCCCACTGAAATGAGGTTAGAACTGGGGTACTAAAGTGAAGAGAGGAACAAGTGACAAGGGGCAGAAAGAAAAGGGGATAGAAGATTTTTGAAGAGAACAAGGATTTAGGAGCACATGTCCTGTACACGGCCTCATTTCACCTAGTAATGAAAACAATATTTTCTGATATATTAACCCTATAAAGCCTACTGTAACTAAATTATCAACATGATCGAAACATTCTGCACCTCATAAAACTTGTCCCTCAACAAAACTGCAGAGATTTGTCATAAAAATAAAGCATTCAAAAATCATCTTAGTAAGACAAATATTATAGACTAGATATTATTGGGAGATATAGAGTGACTGATATTCATATGCAATTTATGCAAGTCTTATTATAAAAATCTCATTGATTTACATTAGAACATTTAATTATTTAGCAGATGCTTTTATCCAAAGCGACTTACAAATGAGGAGAGCAATAGTAGCAATCAGACAAACAAGGGGGAACAGCATGCAAGTGCTGTAACAAGTCTCAATTTGTCTAGCGCAGTACAGATTTTTTTTTCTTCCTTTTAAATAAACAGAAAAACGAGTAGAATAGTTAAGTGCTAGAACATTAGTAACTATCTTCATCTTAGTCTTTTGCTCAGTTTGACTAAAATTTAGGTATTTTTTCCACCTCAGATGTGAGCTCCATATTCTTCTATTTCATACTTGAGCCACAAAAAGCCTGATGCATCACATTTGATACAACAAAACACATAAGTAAACTTTTTTTTTTTTTGATTTTGGCTAAAGGATCCATTTTTAACATTATAAAATAAAAGAATCTGACTATTATTTAACCCTTATCCTTCCCTCACACTGTGTAACAAATCCTTCCCTTGTGGGTCAAAATAACCCAAAGCCATAAATTATACTTAAAAAATGTTGTCC
Organism: Paracanthobrama guichenoti; assembly: GCA_018749465.1. Taxonomy (NCBI): domain Eukaryota; kingdom Metazoa; phylum Chordata; class Actinopteri; order Cypriniformes; family Gobionidae; genus Paracanthobrama; species Paracanthobrama guichenoti. The sequence continues at coordinate 24,183,948 of CM031947.1, forward strand.
GGAAAGCTTATTTCATTTCATTTTAACAGTATTTAAAAATACTATAATTTTGTTTACATTTTATTTACCTTTAAATTACCAGATTTTATCAATAAATAAATAGTACACATTTTTCACATTCTTTCAACTTAAATTCAAAATAACTCACAATTTCATGCATAACCCTTTTAATTCAGCTCAAAACCTTACATTGGTGTCTTTGCCAACCCCTTGTGAAAAAAAAAAAAAACCCCATTTCATGACTCCTGCCACTAGATGCACTTATAGCTCTACATGTAGCAAACGAGGCGTTCCGCTGGGTCCTAAAGTCAGGTTTCTCTTCAGTATGCATCCAGACCTACAGATGCACATGTAGATGTAAAGATGTTTTACCATTTTTAATTTTAATTTTGAGCATTTCTACGTTTTTCTGTGTACTAAAGCATTCCTCGCATTGCATTCATTCCTATGGGGGTCAAATTGACCCACTAGGGAAGGATGTGTCACTTTTTAAAATTTCAACCACAAAACTCCTCGAATCCAGTCAATTTGTGTGTCCGTGGTTCAAGTGCGACAAAAGTCCAATGAACAGAATTTCTTTAAATGAGTTTTGGATCAAAATTACCTGAGGGAAGGATAAGGGTTAATATGTCAGGCTTTACAGAGTTAACTCAGTCTCACCGATTCTGATATTTTCTTTCCGAGTGGCTGGAAGCTCCAGGATACAGAGACTGTTTCTTCAGAGAGGGGATAGGTAGATTTAAATGTACATTTGAGCCGTACATTTGTCCCATTGGCTGTCTCCAACTCTGAAGATGTAAACACCTCCATTCCCTCCACCTCATATACACCTGGTAATCATGGATTAATGTTACTAAGAGAAGAATATAACTGACACTTAAACACACAAACAGCTTATTTCCAACAACATTTACATTCTCTAACCCTAACTTGCCACTAAAATATACATTCAAACAAACATAGAAAGAGAGAGCTATAATGTTATCTCAAATGAACATGACAGGTAGGTGGACAAGTAGATATAATGAATCCACATCTACAGTATCATTCAGTCACATCATGGGAGATATTCTGCTCTAACTACCCTGAGCTAAGCATTAAGGTAAAGATTTCACGGGTCCTGCTGTGATCAGGGTGTGCTTTAACTGCTTAAAAGCTGAGACTGCAGCCATTCAATCGCTAGGTCACTCTCACTGCAGTTCTAACTATATAGCAGGCTATTTGTAAATACATTTCAATATGTAATAGTATATTTTGTGTCTTCTATTTTTAGATTTCATTTTTATTTTAAAAAATAAAATGACTGCATTTCTTCCAGTTGTTTCTACCTATTGTTAATCTTTCTTATTGCACCTGCTGTTCACTTCAGGCTGCTGTAATACCAGCATTAACTCCCGGAGGATCAATCTAATCTCGTATAATCGTATTTTACCAACGACAGCACCGTGTAAATCTGATAAGCGTGTAATAGGAGCCGTAGAAACACTAAAAATGAGTCGTTGGTTTACGTAACTTTGAGACTGCCTAAAGTATAAAGTGACTAAGTTACACTAGTTTCAATTTGACAAAAGAAGCAGGCAGAGAATATAAAACCACAAATAATGACTTGAAAATGTTAATATTTAATCACATTAAGCTAATCAAACATATTCTACTTTTTTTTCTGAAACCAAAGGTGTATCCAGGAAATAGCCTAGCTGTTCAACTCACCTGACAAGACAAGCGCACACAGCGCGGAAAAAAGGTAAATCCAGATTCGACTCATAGGGAAGTAAAGGAGAGCAGATCTCCTATATATGATAGTAATCTACTGTTCGCCTATCTATATATCCAGGAAATTCCTGTATTTACCCTCAATATCTAAATATTTAGTTGAACGTCAGAATTCCTGAGCACAGCGGCCATGCTAAACCGCTCACAGTTTGCACTAATATCCGTGAGTGAAAAGAGGAGGAGTTTTCACATTTAAAAGGCGTAAACAAAACCCCGTAAGGCACAGTGCACTAACTTACCTTGACATAAGTTTCTCACAAGTGCAAGTAATCTGCCCTCTTTTATGTAGGCCTATCCGGTGCGTGTCACTGCATGTTTCTCAAAGGCAGTAACCTACATGTGGCAACAACATCTAATCGAAAGGTTAATTAGCACAGTCTTGTTTTCTACTGGGATTTGCTTTAGTTTCATTTGTCTTTCTCTCTCGCTAATGTACAGTTGTCAGTCATATGGAATTTCTTAAACGAGATATTTCGTCTTACTCTACCTCTACTTGTCATACATAGCCTGCTACTGAAATCATTACAGTGAACTGTACAGTCACAGAAAGCATACTAAAATCGGTGTGACCATAGACTGTAAAAAACTTGCATTGGCTCTGCTGCCATCTTGTGGAATACTGAAGAAGTGCAACTTCAGCCTTTGGGTTCAAGTGACGTCATAATTAAAATGATAGTATACGTCAATTATTTAGGCACATGCAAGCCTTTTCATCTTGTAGTTTTGAATGTTGTAAATAGATCTGGCACAAGATGCATCCCAATTTAAAATTACAAAAATAAAAAGTGCACTTCAAAAAAAAAACAGGTGGCAGACTCCGATGTTGAATGACAAAATAACCTCAACAAATTAATACACAATACAGCAAGCCTATATAGAGTTTATAGTGCGTCATTTGGGACACAACATACTGGCCAAATTTCATGTTTGGTATCAGGCTTTTATGGCACATATAGTGAGAATTTGGAGCTCACACTTTTGAGGAAGGGAAAAAACACCTCAATTTTATTCAGGACCAAACTAAGCCAAATTATGTTTGGTGCGGTTGTTGTTTATTTATTATTTATATCTTGTAGGGTATATTGTAAATCAATAGCCTAAATCAAAGTGATTTTTTTAAATAGTACAACACACTGCTTACATAGCCTACGATGTAAAGCATAACATATCAGTTAATTGTAACATTTCTACACACAAGTCTGCATTTAATCAGTTGTGTTATATCAAAGTTGTTTATTTGCACATTACATGGCAATTGAGTTTGTTAAAAAAAAAAAAAAGTAGCTTACTTAAAAATAAAACTTACACTTAAAATCTGTTCCTCAAAATCTGGTACAATTTGCTCAGGCAGATGCTCTGTGTATGATATTAAAAATATTTTTAGAACTAAATTGTACATTAATAAGTTAAGCAAACCCAATGTGTTTGTCTGAGATTCATTTTAGCATTGAATTCTGGCAAACACATAGGCCTACATGACACTGTGTGTAAAGATATTTTGACTTCATACTGTTCCTTGTTTTCCTATAAAGAACCAAGATTCTTTATATTTCTTTTGCTTAAGATGGCAACCATACTCTTGCGATATTATAACGGTTTTCAGTCAGATCTTGCCTATATTTTGCCTTCACCGTGAGGCGGGACAGCGCTGAATGGGAAGTGCGTGACGATGGCTGTAGGCGGAAGTGAGGCTTCCAGAAAGTGCGAGGGCGGTTGCGCAGGGAAGTGGGGAGGCGGTTTGGTTGGATGCTATTCGGTTTACATAACCCAAACATTTACTGTAATTTCTTTAATACTCCACGCGCTATATACCCACAGAATTAATACAATAAACTTTATTATTATTGTGTGGACTAAGTAAGTTACGGTTGCATTGCTTTCAAAGGGAGAGCTGGATAAGCAAAGTCGAGGTGCGCGGCTGCAGAAACACTCATCTGCATCTTCCCCGGACAGTCAGTCAGTCGATTGCGGTGCTGCTGTACGTGACTGAGGGAGCCCTGCCCTGCTGCACACACACCCGCAGCTCACTCACTGCAGACGGGATTTGCAAACACTGTAGCCAGGTTAGTCAAGAGGAGGTGTGCATAGAGACGGGCGCGTGTGTGCGTGATGCACCCGGGAATGTGTTTTCCTTTTGTCCCGGCAGTTGATTCATTCTTCTTCGGTATACCATCAGCATTACTGGGATCATCATCACTGAGCCTGTCAGTAGCAGTCACTAAAGCACTTCTATGAAGCGTTAATCTTTACTGCACAACCTCTGCTGTGTGTTGGCTTCATCCGGGGTCCATCATCTTCATCCTCCTCTTCCTCATCATCCTCAGGACTAAAAGCAAAACGCGCTCTTTGTGCCGCTTTACTAGCGTTTTGATATGCGTGCTTGGCACGCGCGAAACTACCATTTCAAAAGGCTATCTATATTTGCTCGGAGCGAATATTATTATAGTTACGAAATTTGGACTCAGTCTGAACTAGTCAACAATTGCCATTAATTTCCATTACGTCAGCACGGCCGCTCATTAGTATTGTTGGTTTACCACCTGTGTTTGTGTTGTAGAGAATGAGCGCTGAGGAGAATCCCGCTGCCGAACCTGCGCCTGTGATCGACGTGCAGGGAGACGGACGCTGGATGTCACAGGTGTGCTCTATTGTGAAAGACTGTCGTCTTCTGTAGTCATTGTGCATACTTGGTACATCTCAGAGCTATGCAAAATCTTTTCCTCTTTCATAACACCTCAGTCTGATTAAGGATTAGTGTAACATGCTCGGATTTGTTCTGTATTGTTGCAGCACAACCGGTTTGTGCAGGAGTGCAAGGATGCGGAGCCTGATGTTCTGTTTGTGGGGGACTCAATGGTGCAGCTTATGCAACAGTACGAGGTGATGATTATCTCGTTAACGCATCAATCCATAAAAAGGAGAACTATTCAGATGCAATTCCATTTGCTCATTAAGACACTTCTATCCAAATACAAATCAGAATATCAGAAGCAGTGAATCCAAGATAGAAAAAACTATTACTGCTCCCATACTAATCTTCCAAAAGTAGTACAGTGCGCTAGAGCAGAAGTGCACATACAAAATGTTAAAAATGCACTAGATATGTAATGGTATTAAGTGGTTTGCAAGCTGAAATATAATTAACATTTGAATTTATGAACGCATTTTAATTTTATATAAAACTAGTGTATTTTTAGAAATATTTGGAAGCACTATATGACATTTCCACATGTATTTATATCCAGTCATAGCAATTCAAATATGTAATTAAAAACATAAAAGTTAAGATATTAACAACTTTCCCATGATAATTGGGAATTTAACCCTCTGGAATATTTCTTTCTAATTGGTCTTTCATGACATTCAGTGGTCAGATATTTTTGTATAATGATCGTTGCATAATTGAACATTCATGTGGGAAACCTATAGTGGGCTCCATAAATATTGGCACCCTTGGTAAATATGAGTGAAACCGATTGTGAAAATGTGTTTTTGCAATTTCTTCTTAGTTTTTAATTGAAAATATTCACATAAATCTAACCTTTAATTGAAATTAATTTACACAAAATATGAATGTGGAAGGAATTACTACAACTAATGATTATTTTGAATTTTGTTTTTATTTTATTTTATTTTTTTATAAAAAACTGAACTAGAAAATGAACTATTCCACATCCTGCCCAATGCAGTCCTTCAAACAAACGTGTCAGCTGTGCTATGAAAACACACATAGTGAATATATCTACCCTTACATAAATTAACCATGGTTTTATAAACAATAATAAATAAATAAATAAACAGGGTTATTGTAGTTATTCAATGGTAACCACACTTTAACAATGGTATTGCTTCAAATCCATAGTTTAACTATATGGTATTTGTGTGGTTATACAAATGGTAATCAATACGGCAAAAGCGTGATTTTATTATAATAAAAACATGGTTAATTTCCGTAAAGGTATGTTTGTGCGTTATGTGCAAAAAGGTTACTAAGCAAAGGAGTTTAAATCCTACATTAAAATTATATTAAAGAAAACCAAAAGCACAAATCAGTGTTACCAGATTAGAGGAACGTTCTGCAGGAACACACACACACACACACACACTCACACTCACACTCACTCTCTCTATGGCCACAGTACTTGTTAGTGTCATTTCTTTATCCTGTAGAAACGTCTTCTATTTATATTCACTTACACGCTGTTATCCCATTTACAGTTACTACTCTCATAAAATACTTGAATTACATGTTGACTTTTAAAACTAAATTTAGCATCCAACAGCAGATATTTCAGCTAAATGAATGGTTTTGCGCTGAATATTAATTGCCTCTCTCTCGACTGCATTCTGTCTGCATGTGCTTTAATGCAAAATGGAAATACTCGCGCAAATTAGTAGCATTTACAGATGACTATATAACTACTGTTCTCTATATAGATCAGTGGATATAACCTGTAAAATAAACGTTTTGCGCTGAGGATGCAGACGCACGCACAGCTATCAAAGCTCATGACAGGGTATGTAAGACGCAAGATGTAAGAAGTGTCCCGCACTTCAAATACCACAATAAGAAATATAATACTGAAAATGAGACGGGTGTTTAAAAATCCATTTGCGCAGTCATCGTGTTCTAGCTAGTGTGGGGAAAATGACCAGCCAGCACATTCGTAGAGGGATTTTTCAGCTGATTATGACTGGATGCAGAAAAAAAAGGAATCAATGTGGACCTCATCAGAAGTCGTTAAATACATCTACACCAGTTGGACTTCATCTAGACACATACTGGATAAGAACATCCTGCTCAAACCTGCCACATCCAACAAAAAATACAAGCACTTAATCCGGTAAATGGCATTTAATGTTTGCATAGTCTAATAAAGGGAAATAAACTAGTCACTAAAGGAAATTTTAGTATAAAATGTGATTTTTACCTACTAATCTGTCATTCTGTTAATTATATTTAGAAGACTGAATGGGTCCTCTAAAGTAAATTGCATTGTAGCCTATCACTCGAACCTGCGCAAATTGAGTGCCAGTCACAGTTAACAAAGCATTGGTGATTTGAAACTTTATCATCCAACGTGATGGCAAATATGTTTCCAACTAATGTAAATCAATAGTAAATTTATCTCTTCACACATGTCCCGCAAAATCACATATATTGTCCTACAACAGAGCATTTGCCAGGTGGTCACTCTATACTATAAGATAACAGTTTAATTGTTGGAATACTCCACTATCTGGGCAATACTTAAGAAGTTCAAATCAACTGGAGATTGTATTAATCTACTTAGAGTAGTGTATCTATATTGGCCCCACACACACTGAGGAGGATGGTTTGAGTTGCCAAACAAACTGTAAGGATCATAGTTGTAGAATTGCATTTTCTAGTTGTGTCTTGGGGTCAGAAAGTCTCCAAAACTATGATCAGACCTCAGACCTATATAACCATAAACTTGTTTGGGAAGGTTGCAATAAAAAAGCCTTTGGTGACATCAAACAGCAATCTCATACACCTGCAGTTTGCCAAACGTTATTAGAACTTTCAATGGGACTGGGTTTTATGGTCAGATGAGATAAAGCTTTTTGGAAAAACACCAGAGGTGGGTTTGACATAGACAAGAACATAACGTTCTTCATAACGTTTCCACTGAAATTACCCAGAACAATTTGTCCCAAGAACTTTTTTCACAGGAACATTTTTCCCCCAGACCTATTGCTGTCTTCGTTTCCATCGCTGTTTAAAGTCCCGTGAAGATAAGTCCGGTGACATAGGAATGTGCACGAATCTCCAGTTCCTGCATATAAGCCTAATAAAGCCTGAACCTCGTCGTTGGTCCATCAGTTGTATATTTTTTTAAAACTTCATTGTTGTTTCGAATAGAAAACAATGCACGCACTGCAACAGACTTTTAAAAATGGTGGTTAAAAATAAAATGCTGCATGAATTCAACCAATCAGCATGTTTAGCACCCAAGTCCAACCCCAAAAGTTCCTGAACTTTGAAAAAGTACTACCTCACGAGCTGGGACTTTTTGAGGGGGAAATTTTTTACCCAGAACTTAATTTAGACCCTGGTCCCTGCAGTTGATACACACCGAGTGCCACCCCAAAGTCCCTAGTTCCTGGGGAAAGTTCCTGCAGTGGAAACGCAGCTATAGAAGACATGTAAAAGTACCTCATCCCCACTGTGAAGTATGCTGGTGGATCTTAAATGCTGTGGGGCTAATTTTCTTCCAGACACCCTGGACAACTTGTTAGGATACACAGTATTGTAAACTCCAAGTACCAGCGGATATTAAATCAACACCTGACTGACCCTATCAGGAAGCTTAAACTGGGCTGTGGTTGGGTCTTCCAGCATGTCAGTGATCCAAAGCACTTCTGTCAGGACCACTATCGTCAAAATATGATTGATTGACTATTAGCATACAGTTTGGATTGCTGGTGTAGTTCTGTTCTGGGCAAGAACTCCCTGCGCATCCATGCAGCCTAGCATGCATAAGAGCAGGGAGAGCAGCAATAACCCCCCTTAGGGTAAATGGAACATAACCAACATAATATATTGCAGATATCATTAATGTTGATATTAAATGTACAAAATAATTCAGGAATTTAGTCTGAGTCCAGGGGAATTAGAATACCAAATCCTGACTGAAAATGGAGGAGGAGGGTAAATGAGCTCAGGAAAAACAAGACAGCTGCTGATAGTACTGAGGAGCTATATATATATGTATGCTGTGACAGACGTTGTATTCTTATAGGTAGACGTAATCAGCTGACAGCTGATGCGAGTTTGACTAACGTGACCTACCAGAACTGACTATACGCTTGATATCTCTTAAAATAAACAACAGAACAGTTCACTGACCACAGAATGAAGGTTTTGCCTTGGACATAGCAGTCCCCTGACCCAAACCCCATTAAAAACATGTGGGATGAGCTGAAGAAAAGAGTCCACAAGCATGGACCTCTGAATCTGAAGGATCTAGAAAGATCCTGTATGGAGGAATGGTCTCAGATCTCTTGCCATGTGTAAATAAAATGTATTACACATTATAGGAGATGATCCAGAGCCTGTTATCTTGGCAAAGAGAGGCTGCACAAAGTATTAAATGAAGGGGTGCCAATAATTGTGGAATACACAATTAGATACACAATTAATTTCAGAAGAATTTTTTTCCTTTGAACTTTTACTTTAATTAAAGGTTAGATTTTTGTAAATATTTTGAATAAAAGACTAAAAGGAAAAATGGCAAAAACAAATTTTCAGTCAATTTTGCACATTTATCAAGGGCACCACTATTTGTGGAGCCCACTGTATGTACAGTAACTACAGTAGTCTCTAAGCTGCTAATAAAATAATTTAAACTTTTTTTTGGTAATTATCCATATGTGTAATAGTATAGTATTGCAATAATGACACTTAAATACAATTTTACCTTTCCAAAATGAAAAAGGTATGACTCTTTTGCTTATACACTATTGTACGCCTGATATGTTTTGTGTCTGTTGCAGGTTATTGTATGGTATTAATAATAATCAATTATAATTAATATAATTATAATAAATTATATTAAAATTAAAATAATTAATAATAATCAGCATTATTTGAAAACCTATTAAAATGTACATATTTTGGTTTACATTTGGTTTGCACTTTTTCTTGGTGCTGGTATCAGGTGTGGAGGGAACTCTTCTCACCTCTCCATGCTCTGAACTTTGGGATTGGTGGAGACACAACCTGTAATGTGCTGTGGAGACTACAGAATGGAGAACTGGAGAACATCAGACCCAAGGTGAGGAAGAGTTTTGGTTTGTTGTAAATAGTTTAAACAACATTTACCATAAAGCAAAATGTGTGTTCACCAGTTGTAACTATGTCCTCATTTTGTTTTCCACAGGTGGTGGTTTTATGGGTAGGTACCAATAATCATGAGCACAATGCAGATCAAGTTGCAGGAGGAATACTGGCCATTGCTCAGTTACTTCTGTCTCACCTCCCCAAGTCCAAAATTGTTGTTTTGGTGAGTTACCTAAATCACTATGTCTATATATTCTTGATGTGAGATTTGTGGTATTGTAATGAATGTGTATACAGAGTATCAACTCTCAGCAATTCAGTTCAGATCATTTATTTGTCAAAGCTGATTAGTCGTAATTCCTGTCATTCAGGGCCTGTTGCCAAGGGGAGAGTTTCCTAATCCCCTGAGGGAGAAAAATGCATCGGTGAACAATTTACTCCGTGTGTCTCTTCCTCAACTCGGCCCTGTTCAGTTACTTGATGTGGGAGGTAGTTTTGTCCACTCAGATGGGACTATTTCTTCTCGAGACATGTTCGACTTCCTGCATCTGACTGCTGGTGCGTACAGGACCATATCAACGACTCTCCATGAGCTGCTGCTTCAACTGTTGGAGGAAACGCCTCAGGAGAGGCGGGCCTCACTGGTTTAAGAAGGGCATCACATTGGTCAATCACTGGAGAGGCAGGGTTAAGAAATGAAGGGCAGGGTTAAACAATGAAAAGTCCAAAAAGAACAGTAAGACAGTGGCCAATTTTATATGAAAAGTATAAACTGTATATGTATCTAAGATGCATAATAGACAACAGTATGAGAATGAAGAATAGATAAGAAATATTTGTGACAAGAAATAGTTTTTCTTAGGACATGTTGCTTAGCTGTGGGACCGGAATCTCTTCAAAATCCCATTGTCACAGTCTGAACAACCTTTAATAGTAGCACTTACTCTGCCAGCTTCTCTGTGCCTTCATACATGCACTCGATCACACTCACAGCGGTGTTATGATGACAGCTACGTGATTCAGTTCACACAAGAGAAATCATGCCTTTGAAATATCTGCTTATATCCTATTCCCATTTTTAATTTAGTTTGTTTGTTTTTTGGCACAGAAGCATCTGAAACTTCCTCTTTCACCCTTTCATATTCCCAATAACACACATATGATATATTAGAGTAAGACTGGAGTGATCAAATCATATCATTCCTTGTGTGTGGGTTTGTGAGTCAGTGTGAGAAAGCTCCTCCTCTTAAGGGTCTAATGCACAACCACAAGGTTTTCAGTGTTATTTTTTTTTATCTCACTTGCATCCATGTTTTTGTGTATGTGTCCAAGCGATCTGTAAAATATTATGTGAAGAGTTGAGTATGAGTAAGTATGGTAGCGCAAGTGAGCAATATAGTGATATATAATTTGTGTGTGTGCGCGTGTCTATCTGTGTGTATATATATATATATATATATATATATATATATATATATATATATATATATATATATATATATATATATATATAAATATAATACGTTAGTATTAATGTACTCTGTGCAAGTGCTTATGTAGCTGGTGCTGGTGTATGTGAACGTTTTTGTGTTCGAGTGTAAGAGACAACATCTATAACTGGTCCGCAAAGCGTGCACTATTACTGCGGCACAACTGCCACATGCTTCAGATCCAAGCATTCCAATAAATTAACAGGGATCTAAGCTCATGTGTACACTTTCTTTGACATTCACATGCTGTTAATATGTGACGCTCAATTCAGTTTTTTCTTACAGCATTTGTACAGTATGCTAGCATAATTCTTACAAACTAATCCTGTGGATCTGCATTTAACCCAAGCTCTAATTCAGAAAAAAACAATTGAGAGTTTCTGCATCCAAATTCAATCCGTTATTTTGAGAGTCTGCTTGAATATTCAGTAATTGGTCTTTCTCAAATAAAAGAATGTAAGATCACAGATGCACTATATAACAAGAAAAGACAGGGGAAGACCATGTATCATGCTGGAGGCAAATACAGTTCGATACCATTCGAGTCTGTTCCAGCATTTGCAAAAAATAGTAACCCCATTCAACCCGTAGAGGGAGACATAGCACACCAACCTGTGAAAATAATCTACTGCAGAATTATGTAGATAACCTAATAATACTGTTCATAATCTTTTACTATCATCTAAAATTATAAATTAAATGATGGGCAATAAATGTAAAGTCTGCAAAATGAGAAAACAAAAAATGGGCTATTGAGCAATAACTCTGGAAATCAGTTCACAAGTTACAATGACATGCTCTGCTTGAAATACATCTAGTTGGGGTTCTGATAGAACAGGGATAAGTTACTGCTGATGATGACAAGCTCATTGAGCTCTGTTCTGATGATACAGACTTGAGCCACTTAGATGACATTGTTCTCTGTATGTTAGCATATATTGCTCTCAGAATCTGTTTGACCCTCTCTGTTATGAGAGGAGGTGTTTAAGTCTATTAAAGTACAAAAAAGTTAAATTGATACACTGAGTTGATATTTGTTCATAAAGAGAGTGCTTCAAAAACGTGCACATGCATTTTGACAATAAAAAAAGTGTTTAAATTATATATATTAAAGTTTTTTTATTTTTTTATTTCTTATTTAAAGAATTCCTTATTTAAAATTTAAGTTCAGCACTTGTGTAGTGTACCAGGAAGTTTAGTCAAGGTTTTAGGACATAGTATATCAAATAAACTTTAGTGGACATGTTCACATTTCTGTAACTAGAAATCAGTTTTATGGTTAATTTATGAATACTAAATTGAAATGTCCATTACTTTCAGTCAAAATGTCACTTAGCATAAGCTAATCAAGGTAATTTTACTTGAGAATGTGTACAGTTGAGTAAATCAAGGGACAAAGATAACGTATTGATCAATGACCCTGATTGGGGATGGACTTTTTCCACGACAACAGTTGATAAAATTTTATTTGGAGCAGAAGGAGGTGGAGATCAAGGTTTGCTACACGTTGTCAAATGTGTTATGACACTGAGAGGTAATCATAGATTTGTTCTGTTCAATAACAAACTGCTTAATCACAAGCTAATAAATACCATCTTCTGCAACAAGCATCGGAAATAATCTAATATTGCTATACCTTTTTTTATATTGCTGAATCACTTTAATTGACATTATTGAATTTAGAGTTTGCTGCCCCAGTGCTGGTGTATATGGGAAGAATAAATTAAATACTTGTCCTGAGAATCATTGTTTAGACACAATTAAACATTGATTCACAGTGGTTTATCAAAGCAGTATCTGAAAAATTACTTTGAGAAGATTTTTTTTCTAAATTCCAGTTAAAAGATTTTATCTGACAGAAATAATATCATGGAATATTTTACATGTAATTTGTTTTGTGAGTCTGACGTGCATTGACGTGTCTACAGATATCTAGGCATCTCTTATTGCACCTATACCCTTTGAACCTCTGATGTGTAAGAGGACAGGGTTCCAACTCCACATGCACTGTTCCTGCCCTATATAAGACCTTTGCCTCTGCTGTCTGTCCTCGAACATTCAGAGCAGCACCACTCAGGTAAGAGCTCAAACCAGCAGGAGAGGAGGATTGGATCAAAACTATTCAGAATACAGAGGCAGGAGTAACGATAGAAACAAAGAGAACATAGATATTAGCAAAGACACAGTTGATAACATTATAATATTGCTCTTTTCTATTTTTTATTATATAGACCTTGATCAAAAGTCCTTTGATGGTAGAATATGTGTATTCTCTTTCAGAGCTCAACCATGAAATTCGTGGCTCTTGCACTGACTCTCCTCTTGGCTGTGGGTAAGTAACATGCCTTGCTTCACATTTCGCTTCATCTCATTTTTCTTTAGTGTTAAAGTTCTTAAAAGCTCACTTAAAAACTCTTGAAGTTGATGATTTTGTTGACAGTTTTGACACCATATGTATTTTGACAAAAAGCTTGAGATAGTCTTTACTGTGGCTTATGAAGCTTTTCCTGTGTCTCCATAGGTTCCCAGGCCCGTTTCCTGCAGGCTGATGCTCCCTCCCAGCTGGATCACTACAAGTCAGCAGTCTTGGTGTACCTGACCCAGGTCAAGGATCAGGCTCAGAAGGTTCTTGACCATTTGGACGGAACTGACTATGAGCAATATAAGTAAGAGACATGTGATCATGATGTGCTCTACATTGTCATGTCTTACAATCTTTTGTTCTTTGCTCTTTCATGTCTTAATCTTCTGTTCGTCTGTTTTTTTACTTCTCCCAAATGCCTTGTTTTACTTCTGTATCTAATTTTTTCAAATCAAATCAGTTATTTATATAGTGCTTTATACAATACATAATGTTTTCCAAGCAGCTTCACACACTCAGGAAAATAAGAGTGAATGTGTCAAATTAATTCATTATGAAACTTCATTTCAGATGTAAAGTTAATTCAATAACTGTCAGTGCTGCAAAGCTCAGTCTTTATGAAACAAGTTAAATTGAGCTATAAGCAGTTCTTCAGTGGCAAGAACCCAAGGAATCAAAGCTTCATTAGGTGACAGTACACTGGAGATAAACCTTGGGAGAAACCAGGTTCAGTCAGGAGGCCACTTCTCCTCTGGCCTTAGTGAATGAGCAGTGTGATTTATGATTCCAGGCTTTCACCTTCAGCTTTAAATAAAGTGGTTTGTGTTTTCTAAATTTATGTTCCGTTCCCCTTTAGGGTGCAACTTTCAGAGAGCCTGACTAAGCTTCAGGAATATACCCAAACCACCTCCCAGACTCTGACCCCCTACGCTGAGACCTTCTCCAAACAGTTCCAGGAGAACACCAAGCAGCTGCGCGAGCGCGTCATGACCGACATCGAAGACATCCGATCCAAGCTGGAGCCCCACCGCGCCGAGCTGTACCAGGTGCTGCAGAAGCACTTTGATGAGTACCGTGACAAGCTGGAGCCCCTCTACCAGGAGTATGCCACCCTGAGCCGTGAAAATGCTGAGCAGATGCGTGCCAAGCTGCAGCCCCTGTTGGATGACATGAGGCAGATGTTTCAGAGCAACATTGAGGAGACCAAGTCCAAGCTTGTGCCGATGGTCGAGGCCGTACGCACTAAGCTGACCGAGAGTCTGGAGGAGCTGAGGACCATGGCCGCGCCCTATGCTGAGGAGTACAAGGAACAGCTGGTGAAGGCTGTTGAAGAGGCCAGGGAGAAGATCACCCCACACACCCAGGACCTCCAGGCCCGCTTGGAGCCCTACATGGAAGATGTGAAGGCCAGGTTTGCACAGGTGTACAAGACCATCTCCGAGGCCGCCCAGGCATAAAAATGCACAAGGACTTTGCACATTCAGATCCTCAGACAACAGCAAAGAACAGATTTTCTAGTGTTTGGTGACACAAGGATTGTAGGTGCAAGGGTTGTGTGATGAATGTTTATGTTCAAGATAAATGATCTTTGATGTAACAATGCAAACAAATAAAATGCACAAAAATAATTTCTGAGTCAGTGTTTTCTTCTCTTCTGAAACGTATATTATCATAATACAGTTTTCATTTTGAACAATATTATAATTTATTTTATATCTTAATAAATCTTTAAAAAAAAAAAGGTGACAACAAGTGATTGCACTGAAAGATATTAATTGTTCCTCTTTAATGTATAAAACGCTCCACATAAAGGCCTCTGTTGATCCTTGATTTAATAAAATACAGCAAAATATGCCAGCAACATTTTCCAGTTAAGTAGTTTTGTATCACTTGAAAAAATGAAGTGAAAGAAACATTTTATTCTGTCTTGGAATTTGTGTGCATGTTACATGTCCTTTAGAAAAGCTTACATAATGAGGATTATACTTCAGGTTAAAGTTCTTTGGAATCTTTGGAATAACACTGAATACTGAAAAAGTACAATTCATATAGCAAGGATTTCCATTGATATGCAAAGTAACAAATTAGTGTAATAACATACTATCCTTTATAATAATAATCAATTCTGACTAAGAATGGACAAATTTGTTTTCTAACATTAGCCAGATAGTTATTATGGAATTATAAAAACTTAATTCACTTAATTTTTTGCAGGTATTGGCTCAGCTATAAGTGTGATTGTTTTCTCAGTCCTCATTTGGATGGGCAGAAAGGACAAGAGTTATTCTTGCTGGACTTGAGCCAAACACTGACACACTAAATGGAGAAACGACAACAGTTATTAGAACATAGACAAAGCAAATAATGCGCCTAAATGTGTATTTTGTGAACGTTACACACTCACTTCTTTGTGCATTGTATGGGAGCAGTTTGTGTTGTACTGACTTCCAGTATCCACAGGATTCTGACACATCAAACAAAACTTCCGTATAGCAGACTGACAGAGAGACAGAGAAGAAAGGTTTGTTTATATGGTTCCAAAAAACATAATATTAGTAATATATAATAATAAAAAAAAACATAATATAATATTATTTAATAATAGTAATGAGTAATAATATTTTTTTGTTAATAATAAAAATGTTAATATATTATATAATATATTATATTAATAACGTGAGGCAATTTGTCTCACTTTTATCCTAAGTCTTATTTTTATGACTCTGCTTTATTATTTTAGCTGACAGCAGACATCCTGAATTAAGCATATTAGGTTTTATCTTTGTATCATTCCTCCTTGAAGGAATGAAGGGACAGTAAAATATGGCACATCTTACCCCACTCTCCCTTATAGTCCAGTGCATTTTGTTAAATGTGATTTAAGAAAAGGGGTTTAAAGTTGAATTCTACCTGTGGGGGTCTTGTCTGGAAAACCTGAGCAACCGGGGGACGGAAATGAAGCCGCATGGGATGCTGTGGCTGGGCTATGGGACGCTGAATCGGGCCAACTGAAGCAGGAAAGGCTCTAGATCCAGATGGGGGTGCTATAGGTCCTGGTGGCTAAAACGATAAAGTGATAAAGTTCAAAATTATACAAGCAATGCAACAGGAAAGTAACAACAAAAACACAATGAGGAAGAGTGAGAGGAGTGTGCCGTCGCACCGGTCTTTGGTTCTGCACAAGTCTCTGTGCAACTTGCTGAGTAACATCATCCATCGACAAGCCAGCCATAGTACCGCGCTCACTCTTGATTTGCTGTAGAACACGTGTTAACTGATCTCTAATACAGACAGAAACAAAGAAGCCACTTTAAGAAAGCAATCCTTGCTCTTTGGCAACATGTCAACTGTCAACGAGACAACTAAAATTCTACAAAAATTCTACTGTCTGCTAAAAATGTATTGGGAAGTAACCAAGCTTATCATATTACAGTGTATAATCTCAATACCTTGTGCATTGTGGGAAATGCGAGCCCAGTCTCTCCAGAAGCTTGTCCAGTTTGCCTGCCGGTGCAGGATTGGAGGGGAGGGGCTGGGGGGAGGAGTTACGTGTGGATGTGGTTTGCATGAACGTTTGGGGAAGGCGCACTGCAGCTTGGGGATGAAAACTGGCTCCGTGATTATTTGGTAATCCAACAAAGGTGCCTGCTGAAGCAACTGAGGGTGCAAGGGAGACGCCTCCGTGTGACTGTGGAAGGATATGTGTGGCTGGCGTGACAGGAGCATAGGATGACGTTTGAGGCCGGCAGATGGTTTGCATAGGTATTTGAGGGGCAGGTGCATGAGTTGTCATAGGGACATAAATGTTTGGGACGTGTGCAGATTGTGGACCTATAGTGACCGGTACATATGGTGTGTTTTGAGGAGATGGGGATGAAAGTGGCGGTGTGCCTCTTTGCGGTGATGTGACCGAGGGGTGGAATTGGGGATGAACTATAGGAGGAGAATTTGTGGTAGTTGGTGGACCACTGTTGAAAATTGGATGAGAAGCAGGATTCTGAAGTGGACTGATTATCATATCCAACTTCGGAAAAGCAAAGATAAAAGAAAATGACACAAAAATATACATTACTTTCTTCAGTTTTAAACTATGAAAAGTATTTTGTCCTAAGCAGCAACTCTACAGAGCATGCAGTTCTGTTATAAAAGATGATGCGCCACCATATTAGAGGTAGCTGGTATGTTATATTTACATAATCATGCAGAAATGCTTATTTTTAATAAACCAGTATATTTTACAGATAAAAAGATAAAGTACTTTTAATTAGGAACTTGACTAAAGCAAACCAAAAGATATAGATATAGATATATTATATATACCTTTATATATGTGTATATATATATATATATATATATATATATATATATATACACACTTGAATATATAAACTTGTGAACTTGAATGTACATACATGGCATGAATAAAATATTTACATTACCAGCACATTATTCCAAACTTTTTTGAAAAGTGTGAGACTGTATGCATATGTGTTAATGTACATACTTTGTAATCATCAATGCTGAAATTGATTCACATAAAAAAAAATGTCGCGTGTGGATGTTTATTCGTTTAATATCATCCTTTACATGAGTATTGCAATGTTGAACACATCATATCGCCAGGATGATAATCCTCTGGTCTAAAGTGAACGCTACACACCGCCGCGTGTTTAGAAGCAGATGCAGAAGTGAAGTCCCGTCTCTTCACCTGCACAAAACGCCACCAATGCAGGTTTTTCTAACTTTTTTTTAGCAAACCTGTGGACTCGATGTCCTGACAAGCTGGACACAGTAATTTACCATGACAATGATAAATTGAAATAGAAAAACTACCATTTTTATACCGACTCGTAAAGAATACCAACCTTTTCTGCACTGAGCCAACGCAGAGCCCAGCACACGACTCCCTCGCGTCAGTGACGTAATATGACGCGATGTTGAAAAAAAAAAAATTTGTTTTTTACAAACATCCAACGAAATGGCCACTTTATCTACTAAATTTGTGCTCTTATGTCTTTTTAAAAGTTATATATTCATTTAGAAAAAAAATTAACCTGCAACATGCCCCTTAATAAATATATTTGCTGCTTCTTAGCGTTCCCTGCAACAGAGTATTCTCTGTCTAGAGCACACAACTGCATGAGCTTATATAGAAGAAGCGCATGCCTGAGCTTTTATTTTCGGTTAAGATGCGTTTGTTTGACATTGTGGAAAATAGAATAATAGAATCAAAATGTATTAGACTTTTTACCTGTTAGGGATGTGACGGTGAGAAAATTTTCCCTCACCGTCACATTACAGTGCTTGTGCACTGTGTGGCCGTGAATGAATGACAGTTCGGCCGTGTGCATTTTACTTTCGGTTTAGAATTAGCGCCAATTGGGGGCGGGTTGCTTGAATGATGGGTTCATTAACTTATTATTCTCAATGAAAAACACAACAACAAAACAATACAATGACAAAAATCCCTTAAATAGGCACTTTTACATTTCTCGTTGTTGAAATCAAATCTTCCACGATCATCTTGTCGTTCAGCTTTTCACTCTCATGATGAATGAAATCTGACTCTTGCTGCTGGTCTGTGATGCCACTCTCGTTCGGCTCACGCTGCACATTTAGTTTTTAATTGTAGTTAATCTGTTCTCAAACTGAACGAAATGATTTTTACTATTATAATATATCAAAACAACAGTGGGGGCAGTGCCGCAGTGGGGGGGTAACATTTTGCAGCAAGCCTATTACCCGTTATTATCAATCTAAATGGATTTACTGCAAAATATAGGCGCTTGTTATTGGGACTTAACAGACCGGTGTGTTTTGTATCACTAGTGCAGTGTCCGTTCTCTGAGCATATAAATCCTGCCTGCGTGAGGCGTGCTGTTTCTCAAGATTCCTGCCTTTATTAGAGAGAAGAATATGTTCAGCCCCCTCCCTCCGAAGCTTTGAATATTCGGTGGCGATTACTACCGAAGTTTGGAAGCTTAAAAAATGGTTTTGATCAAAATTATAAGATTTATAAGATTAAAAGTTACAAGATTTCCATTTCAAATAAATGCTGTTCTTTTGAACATTCTATTCATCAAAGAATCCTGGGAGGAAAAACGCATTCAACGGTCTTCAACATTGATGATAATAAGAAATGTTTCCTGAGCACCGAATCAGCATATCAGAATTATTTCTGAGGAATCATGTGAGGAGGACTACAAGTCTTGAAAACCCCAAACTTTTGAATGGTAATGCACCTCTTGCCCTAGGCCATATATGAATAAATTGACACTCACTGTAGGCACTGCTGGAAGTAATGGGAGCGGGACTGATGGCAAACTGTCCAACTGTTCACCTCTCTGCAGGAGTTGATGGTTTTCATTAAACTTATTCTATGAAAGAAAAATAACAAAAGGCTGAGAAGCTGCAAACTCCTTACACCTGTAATCCACTGATATTAGCTCCTCCCCTCACCTTTAGTCCAACCAGACTGCCACGGACCATTGCTACATTGTGCTCCCACTTCTGCTGCCGGAGCAGGTGCTGCTGGGAAGGATTCAATCTGTCCAGAATAAGCACAAATCCCTAAGAAATCATATCGCCTTCATGCATGTGGACATACTGCATGTGCATACCCGTCAACAAACATTAATTCACACACAGTACCTGAGAAAATTAAGATATTTTTCAGCGTCTACAATCCAGTCCTCCACTTGAGAAAGCGCAAGCTCTTTCTGCATCTTAAGTGCAGTTATCTGCTCACACATGAACCAACACACAGTCAGACAATAACATACATGACTCATTACAGTATCTGTGAGTTTTCTAGAAGAGACATGTGCTGTGAAGATTTACCTCATCCTGAAGAACGGTCTGACTGGCTTGCTCTGCCTGTCTGCAGAGCGTTTCCATTTCCACCCTCAAGTCGGCTATTTCCTGCTCCCAGGAGAGCCTGCACAAACACAAGCACAAAAAACAGATAAACACACAGATCCAGAGGTATTTGGGTGTTTCTCAATTTACGTTTTGAATATTTTACTTCTCTTGACTCTGTTCCTCGATCAGCATCTTGAGTTTCTTTTCTGTGTCCTCCAGCTCCTGAGCCAATCTAAAACACATACATTTCTGTTTAAATTCAATAAATAAGATCTATCCAAAATTATATACTATTGTTTAAAAGTTTATGGTCAGTACAATTAATACTTTCAGCTAGAATGCATAAAACTGAACAAAAGTGACAGTAACAACATCTATAATGTTGCAAAAGATTTCTCTTTCAAATAAATGCTGTTCTTTTGAACTATCTATTCATCAAACAATCCTGAAAAAAAATTTCAACATTGATAAGAAATGTTTCTTCAGCAGCAAATCAGCATATTAGAGTGATTTCTAGGATCAGGTGACACTGAAGACTGGAGTAAAGCCATCACAGGAATAAATTACATGTTAAAATATATTCAAATACAAACCCGATTCCAAAAAAATTGGGACACTGTACAAATTGTGAATAAAAAAGGAATGCAATAATTTACAAGTCTCATAAACTTACATGTTATTCACAATAGAATATATTTAACATATCAAATGTCGAAAGTTAGACATTTTGAAATGGCCAATTGTATTGGCTCATTTTGGATTTCATGAGAGCTACACATTCATAAAAAGTTGGGACAGGTAGCAATAAGAGGCCGGAAAAGTTAAATGTACATATAAGGAACAGCTGGGGGACCAATTTGCAACTTATTAGGTCAATTGGCAACATGATTGGGTATAAAAAGAGCCTCTCAGAGTGGCAGTGTCTCTCAGAAGTCAAGATGGGCAGAGGATCACCAATTCCCCCAATGCTGCGGCCAAAAATAGTGGAGCAATATCAGAAAGGAGTTTCTCAGAGAAAAACTGCAAAAAGTTTGAAGTTATCATCATCTACAGTGCATAATATCATCCAAAGATTCAGAGAATCTGGATCAATCTCTGTGCGTAAGGGTCAAGGCCGGAAAACCATACTGGATGCCCATGATCTTCGGGCCCTTAGACGGCACTGCATCACATACAGGAATGCTACTGTAATGGAAATCACAACATGGGCTCAGGAATACTTCCAGAAAACATTGTCAGTGAACACAATCCACCAGCCATTCGCCGTTGCCGGCTAAAACTCTATAGGTCAAAAAAGAAGCCATATCTAAACATGATCCAGAAGCGCAGGCGTTTTCTCTGGGCCAAGGCTTATTTAAAATGGACTGTGGCAAAGTGGAAAACTGTTCTGTGGTCAGACCAATCAAAATTTGAAGTTCTTTTTGGAAAACTGGGACGCCATGTCATCCGGACTAAAGAGGACAAGGACAACCCAAGTTGTTCTCAGCGCTCAGTTCAGAAGCCTGCATCTCTGATGGTATGGGGTTGCATGAGTGCGTGTGGCATGGGCAGCTTACACATCTGGAAAGGCACCATCAATGCTGAAAGGTATATCCAAGTTCTAGAACAGCATATGCTCCCATCCAGACGTCGTCTCTTTCAGGGAAGACTTGCATTTTCCAACATGACAATGCCAGACCACATACTGCATCAATTACAACATCATGGCTGTGTAGGAGGAGGATCCGGGTACTGAAATGGCCAGCCTGAAGTCCAGATCTTTCACCCATAGAAAACATTTGGCGCATCATAAAGAGGAAGATGCGACAAAGAAGACCCAAGACAGTTGAGCAACTAGAAGCCTGTATTAGACAAGAATGGGACAACATTCCTATTCCTAACCTTGAGCAACTTGTCTCCTCAGTCCCCAGACGTTTGCAGACTGTTATAAAAAGAAGAGGGGATGCCACACAGTGGGAATCATGGCCTTGTCCCAACTTTTTTGAGATGTCATCTATGTTGTATTCTGAATAAAATATTGAAATTTGAAACTTCCACATCATTGCATTCTGTTTTTATTCACAATTTGTACAGTGTCCCAACTTTTTTGGAATAGGGTTTGTAGAATAAATCAATAGATTTTACAATATTACTATTTTACTGAATTTTTGATCAAATAAATGCAGCCTTGGTAAGCATAAAAGTCTTCCTTCAAAAACATAACATTACAGAACTGTTTTGTATGTTCTGCCCACAGCAGACATCTGAATTTCATATATATTTTAATGTTAGTTTACCTTGTTTTCTCCTCTTCCATTCGATCCTTCTCTGCAGTAAGCTCTTGCCGTTTTACCATGAAGTTTTTCCGTGTGGTCTTGCTACTATTCAGCTCCAATTTAATTTGCAAAGACTCAATTTTTTCAATAAAACCCTGAACAAATGATAAAAAAGCTAAATTTTAACACCAATGAAAATCAGGCTTACAAAGTACAGTAATACCAGAATTTTTGAAAAGGGCACTGCACAAAGTATTACTATTACCTATTAAGGAAGATTTTAAGAACCTTTCTTGCTATTCAAGTGACCATGTGTAAATATCAGAACCTGTAATGTATATATTGTGGTTTTTGTAATGTACAGATGTGATGCTAAACCTGGTACTGATGATTTCTGTCATCTCTTGTCTTTTCCAGACTGTGAACACAGATGTTGTGCTCCTCCTGCTCTGCTGCATGCTGCTTCACAAGAACCTCATACTGCTCATTCAACTCAATACTGCAGTCTTCTAAAGCATGCTAAAGAAAGGGAAATATATAAAGATATATAAGAAATATATACATTGGCGTCTGAAAGTCTGAGACTATTAACTGACAATTTTCTTTTTCCTATTTCAAGGTCGGTCACTAATTAAGCTAATTTATGGCATTGTCTATTTGTACTCCTCTGTACAAAAGGATAATCTTACTTCCATTGAAAGGATGCTCTTTAAAATAATGTCAATTCATGCAAATGTATTCATGTTTGTTGTTGTAATATAATGTAATGAAACATTTGAATTAAAGTAAGATTAGAAAAATACAAAATAGAAACTTTCCAAAAACATCTGTAAGACATTTGTAAACTTTGTAAAAAAAAAAAAAAAAAAAAAGTGCAGGGTTCCAAGGCTGAATTGTTTCCTAATTCATATTTTCTAGAAAACTATTATGACATTTGTGTAACAAATGCCTTTTGTGACATTAGCCTTGTACTGTTGGACAGAACAGCCTTGTTATTGTTCTGTCCAACAGTACAAGGCTAATGCTAATGCTAATGTCTCTCTCTCTCTCTCTCTCTCACACACACACACACACACACAAACAACACAACAAACAAACGTTGGTTTCAACATTCTTATGCAACCCTGTATAAAATGTAAAGCAAATCGTGTTTTCAGCATTTCATTCCCTTTAGCAAAATCCCTTTTTTAATCATATTTCACTATATTTGTGAGCAAACTTGGTGCTTACTAGTATAACTTGTACACACATCTTGGTCATGAAGAAAATCTGCAGTAGCGTACTGAAAACTTACCATATCTGACTCCCAGTCCTCATTTGTGTTTGTAGACCTTTCCTCTGTCCAGTCCTCAGTCTATGGTGGAGATAACTCCATTTAATAAATCAAACTACATTTAGATGATCACTTTTGTGAAATGTGTCATTAGGAGCTTTTTCAGACCTGTACGGTTTGGCTCTGTGTTTCATTACTGTGTGTAAAAGTGCTGTAATCTTGCTCTTCAGCATACTGGTTGAATACTGTTGAGAAGCTGCTCTCAGTGGCCCAGGGCCCGGCTGATGAGCTCCATAGTGAAGGATCCGGCTGAATCACTGCAGAAACGGGGTCCCTGCCAAGAGAACAGAGACAACCGTGATGATGAACTGTCCCAACTGGAAACACATTCAAATCCATTTTAAGCTGTTTTGTACTTACTGTAAGTCTTCATCTAAAGACGAACTCCACTCGGTGTGCATTTCACTTTCCATTTAACGTTACAGACAAACTCAGCGACAAAAGACTCTGAAAACATTATTCAGATTTTAAACGTTAGCGTAAGTATTTTTATGTACTTAATTTACACATGACAACACACTGATTTTAAATGACGACGGTTATATTTCCAGTAAAATATGAGCGCCAAAAGCAGAGTTAACGAAAGAGCACATACATGGAACCAAAACTCACACTAAACATTAAAAGAGCTGGTCGTGATGGTCAAATAAGTAACAGAACACGCACAGTATATGTAATGTAGATAAATTAAGAGAATAATGATCTTTTTTTTTTTAAAGGCAAAGACAACTGGCGCAACTTTCATGACATCATCTTAACCGGTTTTACTTCCGGTGTTACAATATATATAGTTCCTGAAATATTTGGCTCCATATTCAGTTCCTGTAATATGTTTGGTGGAATATCCCGTTAAAAGTAAATTTTTAGATTATTCCCAGCCGGGGTATATGGGCCATTCCACCGAATGGGTAACATTTCAGTCCCCAGGACATTGTATGTATACATTTGCATGGAAATTAACTCTAAAATATATTTTATTATTAAGCAAAGTGTCCTGAAATGTAAAATATTTTACAAATGTAAATATAAAATATATAATTTAAAACCTGAATAAAAACTACTGAAATCACACACACAGACACACGCGCGCACACACACACACACACACACACACACACACACACACACACACACACACACACACACACACACACACACACACACACACACACACACACACACACACACACACACACGCATTTATTACATGTCCACGGTTTCTAAATCTAAACTTTATCATGAAATATAATCATTAAAATCATTCAGAAATCTTTTTTTGTTTTTTTGTTTTTTGCATTGTTGTGTGATTCCACATACCATCTATGCTTAAATTATTTATTTATTTATTTAATAAATAAAAAAATCCATAATATATTATATAAAATACACATTTTAGTCGTGCCCCTAGGTTTTCACACATGATTGCCCCCTCTAAAAACTTGGAACATGCCAGCAGACGAGCTTCTCAACAGGATGTTGGCTCATCTGTATCTTATGCAGGCCATGGGAAGACCAAAAGTAAGTCCTCTAATTTTTATTTCTGTATATTTGATGAAATTGTAACTTTGACTAAGGTTAAAGTTGGCCCCCCACCCAACGCAAAACGTCAGCAAATTAGTCTCAGTCGTTTGTGCTCCGTTTGTGCCATAAAAATGTTAATTTGTGCTGCTTTGGTTTTTAAGATATTAAAAGAACATTTATAGGTCATTGTGATGTCACTCAGCCCCCCACATTCTCCAAATAGCTCAGAAATAGCCTCGTTTGTTTGTGCTGGTTTGTGCCGGTAAAAGTTTCGTTTGTGCTGCTTCCGTTTTTAAAATATTATACATTGAATTATAGACGATGACGTCACCAGCCCCACGACCTGCTCCAAGTTCACCTTAAAGCACAATTCTCCTCGGTGTGGACACTTTTTAGGAATCGAATTGCAAAAGACTTTGTCAAGGATAATCATCGTGGGGCTGGTGACCTCATCGTCTATAATTCAAAGTCCAGTATTTTAAAAACTCAAATGCATCAGCATTTTAATGGGGTAGTATTGTTTTTTGTTGTTGATTTTCTTTTTTGCCTTTGATGGATAAGTATAGGTTGATAATTAATTATGTCTATTAAGACAAAATGCATCTATAAGATGCTTTGTATATACAGTATATCCTATAGACACACACACACAATTTTAAAGCACTATGTAGAGGCATGATTTTGTCTAAATAAAACTACTTTAAATTAAAAACTACTTGTAAGTTAAAGTAGTTAAGTTACTTTTGGAAAAATGTTACATAAGTTACTATCAAAAAGTAGCTAGCTACATTGAAACTACTTTTCTTTTTTTTTCTTTTACAGTGACACTGTTACAAATAATTGAATAATTGTTAATGAAGAATGTTATAATATTTGGGGTTTCAAGCAACATAATGCAATGCAATTGTCATTTCAAAGAGTATGGGGTGAATTCAGGGTTATTGGAACACTTTTTCCCAATCATTTCAATGGCAAAAACTGTCTCCGAAGCGGACAGTAATTAAGTATTTTTTACTTTCCAAGTAATACAGTGTCTGTACTTTATCAGTGTTATTCTTTGGAAAAGTTTTACTTCACAACATTCCAAAACATAATATTGTACTTTTTACTGCAATGCATTTCATATTGAATATCATTTAATGCTTAATTACGTTAAACGTGTAGTACTGTATACTTTTACTCAAGTATACTTTTTTACGTAATTTAAAGGTAAGAAAACAACTTGTATTTATGAAATGTAGTGCAGTAAAAAGTATGACATTGCTTTAGAATGTAGTGAAGTAAAAGTTTTCCAAAGAAAAATACTGATAAAGTATATACTTGAAAATTTTACTTGAGTAGAAAGTAAAAATACTTCACTACTGTCCGCCTCTGGTCAGAGTCATTTGACTTCTTAAGCTACACAAAATACTCAAATATAGCCTATATCTCAAACTGGCTATCAAAGTGAAAAATGGCTACAGATTTAACATCAGTGCAAGAACAAAATGTATGCAGTTTATATGAAATCCTCAGGAGTCATGTTAAACTCACAGCACATGCAGTGATGGAGCGCGCAGCATTCTGAACAGAACCGCTCTGAGACACCAGTCATGAGCTGCTTGCTGAACAGTGTGCTTTACTTGACTATTTCTTTTCGTTTCGAATTGTTTCGTTTAAAAGTGGACATTTCAAGTTTTCTATAAACATATGTCTCATGTCTGTGAGGCCTGCTGAGTTTTGGTTCATTTATTTGACGTGCTCCATTCGCTCCTGCGCCTCCGTCACAATTATTGTCTGCTAGTCTATTTGCTTATTATTCATTAAATCCAGGTTATTAAAAAATTGAGATTAAAATTAAGATACAATTTATACAAAACGAAATTCACTTTAAAGAAAGTTTTTTTACAAAACAAAACTTAATGAAGTGGTAAAAATAATTTCTGACCCCATGTCTTTGGCGGCTATACATCTTTGCAGTTTTCATAATAGCCTAGATGAAATTTAAAAATAGCACAATTATATTTAAACATAAATATGAAACAAAATACATTATTGGCTACAACAAGTACAGATAAATTTAATGTCAGAACAGGATTTGAGAAACGTTGTTTTACGGGTGAGCGGTTCATGAGTGGAGCGTTCGCTTGGGCCGTGGGCGATTGAGTGGAGCGTTCGCTGGTGTAGAGCGGATTACTGAGCTGAGCGTCACACCGCACCGCTTCGCTCATTACAGGCTTGTTCTCGTATGAACCCAAAACGGAATGTAGCTTTTGGTCGCGCTACACCGTATGTATTTGCACATTTATCTTGACCCCCCTCACCGAAAGCATAACTAGTCGATCACGAGTGGTTCAGTTGGTAGATCTATAGATAAACTCATCTTTCAGGCATTTGACCGACCGGGTTTACACTTCAGCGTGAGAAAATCGGGGGTGTGGCTTGTGAAACCAGTCAAATGCGTGTCTCACGGCCAATGCGTGAGAGTTGGGAAATTATTTTACATTTTTTATATACACCTCTGAAAAATACCGAGGTCTGGATAGCGGCGACCTCATTACTGGCCATGGCCATGATTACGGTCGTGTAGGCAGTCTATAGTTTACCTCAACACTTCCGTTCACATGGTCGGAGGTAGAGGTCTGGTTCAGATAGTTTCGCCACAGAGCCTTTCCTGTACGCATGATGTTCCGCTGTTGTATCAGATTCAAATGGATAAAGCGACTGCCTGACGCATTGTCAGCGATGTGCGTGAGACAGTCCAGCTGCTCTCGCGCTGTGACTGCTGGATCTATTTATTTATTCATTTATCTGAGGAGCAGGTGTTGTGCCGAATTTCGACCCCCTGCCAAATTATTACCGGGGGTCGGAATTCGCCTCAACACCTGAACACAGTTCCGGTACACTTTAACCCCTGCCCTTCAACACAGAAATCTCACTCACATACATGCACACACGGCTATGTACACTCTCTCTCTCACATACATGCACACACATACGGACACTCATTCCTGTTACCACGTATTCATTCATGTTACTAAATTCTTAATACTTTATTTTTTTGAAGAAAAAAAAATTAAACCACTGTTTTTATCAGTTTTCCTTTGGTCCATAATTTATACAATTGTTTAATAAATCAAATTATAACAAATAAAATATAAATATTTTATATTATATAAAAATATAAAAATTATTTTATTTTTTTATTAAAATACACCTTGTCTTCATATAGTGTGTTTTTTAAGTCACAAATATTATTTGAAGATATAACCAACAATTTCTTTAAAATATACACTTTCTTGAAGGGAAAACAAAGGAATTAATTTACATGTTTTAAACATGCTTTTTTAAACGGCACATGGGTTTTAGTAAAAGGACTGAGAAAACATGCATCCGTTTGCTTCGAAACCTTGTAAAAAAAATAGTTACCTGAGATTGACCAATACACATTTTGAAGAGTTAAATATGTGTAGTATTGGATTCAGTGTTGGGAAAAAAAAAAAAAAAATAATTTTTGAAGAGCAAAAGCAAATGTCACCCATTCGGTGGAATGGCTCATATGGAAAGATTTTAATATAGCTTTGCAACAAAACAATTGTGACACAAAAGTAAGTGTGCATTTACTTTAATGATAATTCGTCATGATACCAATAATATGAGAAAACATTTGTAGTTTGGTGTTGATAAAGGGTATGTGATTGGGGCAGTGGAGGCTGGAAAATACTGATATCAAAATAATGACGAAATTAAGGATGACACAGAATATTCACACCAGGCTAGTCATATACATTTTATTAGGCCACAGATATTTTGTAGATGTTTATTTCAGGCATTGTTGTCAACACTACAACAATAGTAGCTACTATAGTACAGTAGCTACTGCAGTAGCCTACTGTAGTCACCGAATGTTTGCATTACCTATTTATCTGAAAGCCTGTAATCAATCAGGCAAAACAGCTTAAACCATGCATTGTTTAATGCTGAGGAGCGTAGGCCTACACTATTTTTGCGCTAGGTTCTAGTTTGCGCGTTGTCTCAAGGAAACGAACACACAAGAGAGGGAAATAAAAATTTAAAAATAAAGTGTGTTTATTTTAGGAAATGAATACTACACATAGTAGTAAACATGCCATATTGGCTTTTACCACTATATTGCTACTGAGATGAGTGAAATCGACTGAAATATAATTTAATATAACATCCGTGAGCATGCTGATAACAGGATCATAGCAACTGTTGCTATGATCCTGTTATCAGCATGCTCACGGCTGTTTTTTTTTTTTTTATCTTACAGATTTGAGAATCGTATAGTGACCAGATACTGGCCCACACTGCATGAAAATGGTAAAGGTGACAAGCTTATACTAACTAGAAGCAGGAACCTTTTTCACCAGTGCATAGAAACACCAAACACTGTGGAAATGCAGTTCACTTATTCTGATTTATTTCCAGGTATAACTGTGTACTCAAAAAGTGCCTTTGTGCCACTTTAACTATTTTCTAAAACTTGGCATTGAAAAGGTCACGTGTCCAAACGTTTGCCTTTTTCCACTTTCTTTCAGTAAACCATTGTTTTTATCTCGCATCCAATGATTTTTTTCTTGGTAGAGTATGCACTTCTAAATTATATATATATATATATATATATATATATATATATAAACCCCAATTTCTAAAAAAGTTGGGACACTGTACAGACTGTGAAAAAAAAAAAAACGGAATGCAATGATGTGGAAGTTTCAAATTTCAATATTTTATTCAGAATACAACATAGATGACATATCAAATGTTTAAACTGAGAAGATGTATAATTTTAAGGGAAAAATAAGTCGATTTTAAATTTCATGGCATCAACACATCTCAAAAAAGTTAGGACAAGGCTGTTTACCACTGTGTGGCATCCCCTCTTCTTTTTATAACAGTCTGCAAACGTCTGGGGACTGAGGAGACAAGTTGCTCAAGTTTAGGAATAGGAATGTTGTCCCATTCTTGTCTAATACAGGCTTCTAGTTGCTCAACTGTCTTAGGTCTTCTTTGTCACATCGTCCTCTTTATGATGCGCCAAATGTTTTCTATGACTGCAGGCTGGCCATTTCAGTACCTGGATCTTTCTTCTACACAGCCATGATGTTGTAATTGATGCAGTATGTGGTCTGGCATTGTCATGTTGGAAAATGCAAGGTCTTCCCTGAAAGAGATATGTCTCATATGCGAGCCTGGACATGGAAACTGGCTTTAGGGATGTGGAATGTCACCTCGCTGGCGGGGAAGGAGCCTGAGCTTGTGCAGGAGGTTGAGAGGTACCGGCTAGAGATAGTCAGGCTCACCTCCACACACAGCTTGGGCTCTGGAACCACACTTCTTGAGAGAGGCTGGACTCTCTACCACTCTGGAGTTGCCCATGGTGAGAGGCGGCGGGCTGGAGTGGGTTTGCTTATAGCCCCCCAGCTCAGCTGCCATGTGTTGGAGTTCAACCCGGTGAATGAGAGGGTCGCTTCCCTGCGCCTTCGGGTAGGGGATAGGTCTCTCACTGTCGTATGTGCCTACGGGCCGAGCAGCAGTGCAGAGTACCCGGCCCTAATGGGGTCTCTGGGAGGGGTGCTGGAAAATGCTCCAACTGGAGACTTCATCATTCTACTGGGGGACTTCAACACACACGTGGGCAGTGACGGTGACACCTGGAGGGGCATGAT
This sequence comes from Paracanthobrama guichenoti, assembly GCA_018749465.1. Classification (NCBI taxonomy): domain Eukaryota; kingdom Metazoa; phylum Chordata; class Actinopteri; order Cypriniformes; family Gobionidae; genus Paracanthobrama; species Paracanthobrama guichenoti. The sequence goes on from CM031947.1 coordinate 24,215,019, forward strand.
TGGGAGGAACCCCCTGATCAGGCCCCCCTGATCTGAACCCGAGTGTTATTGGATATCTGTGCTAGTCACGGCTTGTCCATAACAAACACCATGTTCAAGCATAAGGGTGTCCATCAGTGTACGTGGCACCCTAGACCGGAGGTCGATGATCGACTTTGTGGTCGTCTCATCTGACCTCCCGGCCGTATGTCTTGGGCACTCGGGTGAAGAGAGGGGCGGAGCTGTCAACTGATCACCACCTGGTGGTGAGTTGGATCTGATGGCAGGGGAGGAAGCTAGACAGACTCGGGAGACCCAAACGTACTGTGAGGGTCTGTTGGGAATGTTAGGCCGAGCCCCCTGTCAGAGAGATCTTCAACTCCCACCTCTGACGGAGCTTCGACCGGATCTCAAGGGAGTCTGGAAATATTGAGTCCGAGTGGACCATGTTCTCCACCTCCATTGTCGACGCAGCTGCACAGAGCTGTGGCCATAAGGTCTCTGGTCCCTGTCAAGGTGGAAATCCCTGAACCCGGTGGTGGACACTGGAAGTAAGGGATGCCGTCAAGCTGAAGAAGGAGTCCTATCGGGCCTGGTTGGCTTGTGGGACTCCTGAGGCAGCTGACGGGTACAGGCAGACCAAGCGGACTGCAGCCCGGGTAGTTGTGGAGGCAAAAAATCGGGCCTGGAAGGAGTTCTGTGAGGCCATGCAGAAAGACTATCGGTTGGCCTCGAAGAGATTCTGGCAAACCGTTCGCTGCCTCAGGAGGGGGAAGCAGTGCCCTACCAACACTGTTTACAGTGGAGATGGGCAGCTGTTGACCTCCACTGGGGATATCATCGGACGGTGGAAGGAATACTTTGAGGATCTCCTCAATCCCACCAACACGTCTTGCATTGAGGAAGCAGTGGCTGAGGGCTCAGAGGTGGATTCATCCATCACCCGGGCTGAAGTCATCGAGGTAGTTAAAAAGCTCCTCGGTGGCAAGGCACCAGGGGTTGATGAGATCCGCCCTGAGTACCTCAAGTCTCTGTATGTTGTGGGGCTGTCTTGGCTGACACACCTCTGCAACATCGCGTGGCGGTTGGGGACAGTGCCTCTGGACTGGCAGACCGGGGTGGTGGTCCCTCTTTTCAAGAAGGGGGACTGGAGAGTGTGTTCCAACTACAGGGGCTCACACTTCTCAGCCTCCCCGGGAAAGTCTATGCCAGAGTACTGGAGAGGAGAATTCAGCCGATAGTGGAACCTCGGATTCAGGAGGAACAGTGTGGTTTTCGTCCCGGTCGTGGAACACTGAACCAGCTCTATACCCTTTCCAGGGTGCTGGAGGGTTCATGGAAGTTTGCCCAACCAATCCACATGTGTTTTGTGGATTTGGAGAAGGCATTCGACTGTGTCCCTCATGGCATCCTGTGGAGGGTGCTCTGGGAGTACGGGGTCCAGGGCCCCTTGCTTAGGGCTGTTTGGTCCCTGTACGACCGGAGCAGGAGCTTGGGCCGCATTGCCAGCAGCAAGTCAGACTTGTTACCAGTGCATGTTGGACTCCAGCAGGGCTGCCCTTTGTCACCTGTTCTGTTCATAATTTGTATACGTTTCAGCACCTATCCAAATGTACAAAAACATACATTTTGTGTCTTTGAAAGTTACGGATTAATACCTACGTATTAACACAAATAGCTGAAAGGCTCATTATGTGGCTCATGTGTGATTCACAGCCTTATTCTGGATTATTCATGCCCCCAAGACATATGTCTTTCTAAACAAATTGTGCCTTACAAAATTTAAATTAATATATTGTTTTATGTGAATCATGATTTTCAAATCACTTTGAAGCAAAAACAATGTTTATAAGCAACTGAAAAAAGCACAAATGTCAGGGTATGTCAAAACTTCTCCAGGGCCCCGTCAGCAAGTCGTTTCCCATCGTACTTTTGATCAGCGCAGTTGGTGGAGTGCAACGTGTTTGGACGGATATTTGTTTGGATTAGATTTTGCAGACATCTTTCTGCCTTTGTCAGAAATACATAATCTCTGCATTTTTATGCTGTCAGAATCCGTTGTATCGTGGTCCATAATCGGGCTGAATGTGGCTAAAGCTGTGGACACACTGAACGTCTAACTGAAACATTCTAAGACTGAATTCAACACAAATAAAGACTGTTTCCATCAACTGGAGAAGATTTTAGTCTTTGATTATCAGAAGTGCACAAAACTAACGACCGAGTCCGTCCTCTACACAACACACTTAACGTTTGGTGAGTCATGATGGGACATTCTGCCAAACTCAACTGTGCAAGATCTTGTACCGAAACAAACCTGAAAAAACCCTGCCAACAACACTGGTGGTTTTATTTATTAATCGTTAAACATAACTTGAATAAAAAACATTTAATAAAGTCCCGTTTTTCTCTTTCAAGTTTTCTTTTTGCCATTATTGCCTGAGTAGATGTATTTCATTATGCATTTCTAGTGCTGTTTTTTTTTTAAACCTATTATCAAGCAATAATGAAAAATATGCACATGCAAAGACTAGTCAAATCTGGCAACGATACTGGGCCAGAACTGGCTCACTTTTGGTGAGCCACTGCCAGAACACGGCCGGGTGAGCCGACACTCAGCCTCAACTGGCCCAATTGCGCTGGCTACTTGGGCTGGTATTATAAATAATAAATAAATAACTTGCATACGATTTGTAATTAAATAATTATTAAGTCAGAAGATTTTTCTAAAAAATTAAGAAATGAATTAATTCATAAGCCAATGCATGTTCCCATAAGGATCAGATTTTTCTGATCAGTTAATTCTGTTGTAGAGTGCAAATCTGCATTATTTGACTTAGAATCATCTCCAAAATACTCTGAAGTGCTAGTTTTATATACTCAAAACAGCAAAGTGCAGTTCCCATAATGTTCCCAAAGTGAAGAATTTGGTCCAGCAGAATTAGAATTACCAGCCGCAGGTTGAAGCTCGACTGAAAACTACTCAGCAGTCAGTGGGTGAAGAGAGAAGGAGCATTGGTCTCTGAAGAAATGTGGATATAAAAAATAAATAGGAAGGAATAGTTCTCTACAGCGTTGTGCTTTAATGTAAATGAGGTGTGACTCAGTGGGAGTTCAGATAGTGATCTGCTGCCTGATACTGATACAGATGGAAAGTTTAGAGTAGGAACACCTTATAGAAATCAACAGCACAGTGACCTTGCAAAGATTTAACTGCTGTCCGTGTGAACGTAGCTCTTCTGCACAGTAAGTAAAAGCAATTAAGGAAGACTGCTTTTTGCTTTCCCTTCTGTTTTATTTGATATTTTGCAGAGTGTGCAACATATTTTTTTTAATGGTCATCAAGTATAGTTATAACTCTTCCCACTGCTTCCTGTTTAGTCTGAGACTGAAACTGCACAGTTGCATGTAAATGCGAGTATACCATCATCAAGGGACGTGGATAAATGTGGTCTGACTTTGGACAGAAAAGGAAGTGCAGAAGAGAAAAGAAAAGCAACACTATTGTTTTAACATTATCAACACAACCACATTCGCTATTTTTTAGCATCACCACTAGTTTTTCAGTCTCAGAGGGTGTGATACATGATCTTTGTGCGTATGTGCCATTAAGTGTTTGAGAGTGATGGAGCTGCAGCAGCATTTTTCTGTGTGCCTAAATGAATATGAAGAGGGTGAAGGAGATGCAGAAAACATGGAGACACAGAAAAATTATGCTGTTAAAACAGATGACATTTATCAAACTCTTCAGTACCCGGTCACACCTGCAGACCAAGGAACTATTAACTGCACGGCACTGTTCTCAGGTAAGACGACAGAGGATGGGTGGATGAAATTCACGGAGCAAGATGTAGTTTACAATCAGTGTTTCTGTATTAATCTTTATTCATCTCTGTTTAACAGGGTGTTGTTATGAAAGGAAGTATGTGTTTTTACTGTTTGCTGTGAACATTCTTATCTCAACCATCATCCTTACCATTGTGGGCCTAAATTGTAAGTTTCATGACAGCATTTGAAATGTATTAATAATCGAGAAAAAAAAATTGTGACAGCAGTATTGAGTACATTTAAATGTAGTTTGACCAAATATTTATGAATAACATGTTTTTCTCCCACCTTAGACTCTTACAACAAAGAAACACAACCAATAAAAGGACAAAAAGGTTAGTTTACATTTTATTAGCTGCTGAGAACTCATTTTGCTCACTTCAGCCTGTATGTGTGAAACATCTGAAGAACTATTTCAGACATTCTTCACCGTTTCAGATGTGTTACATTTATGTGTATAAATGTTCCCACATTTCATTGTTTGCTGTGAACATTATCTCAACCATCATCCTTACCATTGTGGGCCTAAATTGTAAGTTTCATGACAGCATTTGAAATGTATTAATAATCGAGAAAAAAATGGTTTGTGACAGCAGTATTGAGTACATTTAAATGTAGTTTGACCAAATATTCATGAATAACAGGTTTTTCTCCCACCTTAGACTCTTACAACAAAGAAACACAACCAATAAAAGGACAAAAAGGTTAGTTTACATTTTATTAGCTGCTGAGAACTCATTTTGCTCACTTCAGCCTGTATGTGTGAAACATCTGAAGAACTATTTCAGACATTCTTCACCGTTTCAGATGTGTTACATTTATGTGTATAAATGTTCCCACATTTGATTCTAATTTTGGCTGCTGTTGTGTGCATCCTCATATGATAAAACTGGTTTTGCTCTATAACTGTCCTGGCAGAAAATAGTAACACTACACAAATTTCTGTTAACTAACAGATACATAATACTGAATGTTCTTTGTTGTCTTTCAGAAGTGTGGCTTCTCTATGACAATGTGTTTTATTTGTTCTGGAGTGACAGCAGTGACTGCTACACTGCTGAGAGCTTCTGCTCTAAGAGGAATGCCAGCCTTGCTGTGTTATCTGTGCATAACAAGGTACAACAGCTATTCATCCACTTCCCTCTTTCTCTTTTTTCTGCATGAGTACACTGGTTTAATTTAGTTGATTTAGGAGAAGACAATGCATTAACAAAAATACCAGGGGGTATTCCAGAAAGCAGGTTATGTGACATACCTGGGTATGTTTAAGAGTAAGCGGATAACCTCAACTTTCAGTTCTAAAAACGGAGGTAACTTTCAGGGTATGTAAGTAACCATGGCAACTCACTCTCTGAACATAACCTACTCCGGAGCAGCTTCTGTTCCAGGGTTAGTTTGCTTAAGAGGTATTCAGATGTGTTTTATATAATTAATATAGTTATTAATATAACCAAACTTGTTTCAGTTATATAATACACAATATTATATATAAATTCTAAAGAATTAGAATAAAAATATTATATAAGGTAATGTTTAAATGTTAATTCAATTCAAATATATTTATTATTTATTTTATTGTCATCACACATGGATCTGCATTCAATTAATTTGCATCAAAACTTATTCTCAGTGAATAAAGATTACTTACTAAACGAAGACAAAAACAAAAACAAAAAAAAAAATTATTGCATAACCATCAAATAGGTGACTGTGCATTAAGTAGGTTATGTAAATCGCCATTAAGCAAAAGAAGAAGAGGAAGTAGAACGGCACGCTCTTTTCTTAGCGTCTGTTTCATGGTGAATCATTGATTCGTCACTCTGTTGAGAATGTCTTGTGTGTTAACCGGGAACATACTCTGAGTTGTCTGAACTTACTCCCGGACACGTTTTTGGAACCAGCATACCTCGAGTAAGCAAGGTTTGGGTTAATCAACCGAGAGTTCAAGGTATATGTGACGGTAAGTTAACCTTGCTTTCTGGAATACCCCCCAGTAGTACAGTGCAATAAAAACAATATTTAACAATGCATATAACATAACAAATTTTATAAATGTTAAAAAAACATGAAATAATAAAGTGAACATGTACATGAGAGTAAAAAGATTTAAAATTGCAAATGGCATTATTATATACAGACCTATAATAAATCTATAATTAGATCAGGGTAATTCTACCACATAAATTGGTCATTATTTATTATATGGTTAGCTGAGTATGTGTAGCAGAGAGGGTCTGAGAGTGGCTTAAAGTATACTATATTATTCAATTTGTTTAAATTTAAATGAATTAAAAGTGAACTTTTTTTTAATTGAACATGTTGCTGAGTGTTGTGTGTATTCATGGGCAGGACTGGTTGATGTCTAAAACCAATGGAAAGCAATTTCTGGTGTCAAAAGACTCATCAGATGGATCTGGAGAAAGTGCTTCTTCATTTGGGGTATAATTCACTTTTTAACATTTTAAACCATTAAAGGTGCACTATGTAACTTTTCCGTTCGCTAGAGGTCACCTATTCAAAACAAAGGCGTAGTTTGATGACGCCAAGTTTGAGCACAGAATCTTGGGACATGTGGTCTTCACCTCACAGCCGGTGGAAAAGAATCGGGATAGGACTCGGGCAGAAATCATGTTCATGGATGCGATTATTAATGTTACTGTAGTATGAAGCAGAGCAGGACCGAGTGTTGTGGGAGCTGAGCAAGGCCGCTGGAGAGATTGTTAATAAGATGGACGCAACACGTGCCTCGCGAGCAGCGGGACTTTTATTATGCCACAGTCACCGGCGCCATTTCCGCTTTTCCGGTCATGAGTATGAGGTAACGCAGCTCTGTTTATCATATTAGACACATTTGAGTGTGTTGAAATGAAAATGATGTTACTCTGTGCGTTCGCTCGGCACCTGCCATGACACTTGTTGCACACTGCAGTAAGAGTAAAGCATTTCTGCTAAATAAAACCAGAAACCGAGGGTAATGCAGATATGACGCCATTGACAGGCAACTCCCTCACACGTCCCAGTTCCTTTGTTAAAATGGCAATTTACAAATAGGTAGAAACATTTGGAATATTGTAAGTACTCAACTGAACAAAATATATAACACTAGCCTAGTGGTTTTTGGATATTTTACTAAAAAAAAGTTACATAGTGCACCTTTAAAATATTTGTGAAAAAATTTTCCTGAACAGGCAATTACCAAAATTAGACAGTTGAAAAGGTTTTAATGCTGTTGAAAGGTTGTTGACTATGTTCTGGTTGTGTCTCAGGATGATGAGTGTGACGTCATGACCTCTGATGTTGATGCGGATCATGGAGATGGATTTGTGTGTGAGAGAGTAGGGAACTCACTTCTTCAATGAAGAAGGCCTGAGAGCCAAAATGTTTGTGCTTTTCCGCTTGTGTAAAAATTCTGAGTGTGAATTACAGTTGAATTTTTGAGTAGTGAGAATATTCTGAGATTTTGCAGATTTCAAACTTTCATTAATTTGACTTGATTCACGTTGTCTTATTCATCCATACTTCTGCCCCCTACCCCTTTTCTGATGATTCTTGTCTACAAGCAGCACTTGTCCTCATAAATCCAGCAGTTTACAGTGATCTAGATCTGTGTGACATTGTTGGCCAGGAATTATGTTAATGTATGTATAGGACAGTTCATGGGCCAAAGTTCAGCTTCCAGTAAGCAAATATTCATATGTTGTACTTGATCCAAATTGTTTTTATTTTTTTAAATAATATTTTGTACATTCAGTTTACACATTTTTTCAGTTAGAAATGTTTTACTTACATTGAACTTTTCATATTGTGTCTTGCTGAATTTTGCTATCCCTGAATAACCTCATTTAATGTTTTATTAATTTGTGCCAGGCGATTGCTTCTCTGCAACTACTAAAATAGAACTTTTATTTAGTAAATAAAAGTTTGGGGTACTAGAAAGGAAGTGAAATGTGACAACATGCCCCATTGCAACATGTGAGGGGCACATTGTAACATGTTACACACACACACACACACACACACACACACACACACACACACACACACACACAAGACAAACTAAAATATTTTATCAATAAAATACAATTATCAACTTTTTCATATTAAATATTTGCATTTTTAATAATTCAAAATAAACAAATTTTTGAGTTTGACAATAAACACTGCAAAACAGCTATACAGTTCAAAATATAATATCAGATTTGTCTAATTTTCCATTTTAAACACACAAAAAAAAAAACATGAAAAATTTAACTTAAGTACGAAATTTACTTTTGCTATGGTTAAATAAGTGTTCAGTGATATCTTCCAAAGATTTTTAAATTTTGGCGCAATTTTTCTTCTCTATATAGTGTTAATACGTCAACCGGTAGATAGACAAAGTTTCGTCATGCTGGCACGTGTGGAAAGTTTTAAACCATGTGTTACAACTAGCCCCGCGTTAGGTTGTGTCCTGCTCCATAGCTACCACTGTAGTGACAAGAAGTGAACCTCTTTAGCGCTGTCTAGGATATATGAATATAACGGATATAAAATATTTAAAATATAAACAGATTACACCAACTGGCTGACTGCTTTATGCAAACACCTGAAATTTCTGCAAGTCTTAAAGGCTCGTGAGAGTTTTATCCTGGGTTTTTAGCGCCCCCTTCCTGTAATGATTTGAAGTGTTGAACTGTTTTGACCGTTGTTAATATTAAATAATAACAAAACGTAGATCTAACTAGTAACATCAAGCTAGTATTTTCACTTTAATTTTTAATTAAAATAATGTTATTATAGCCACACTCCTTTTTACTGTCTTCATCCTTGCCATGACTGAGCACGTTAACTGGTGATCAGAAGAATCAAACAAACAGACCATTATTCAGGTATGCTACATCAAAGAAACCTCTTATTTTATACAAATATCCTTCTTTTACAAACTCAAATCTAAAATCTTTGTGTTGTTGTCCGTTTCGTTGCACTAGCTAGAGACAGCTATTTTTCTTTCATAAGAAGTTGCATTAAACAAGCTAAGTTAGCTGGCAGCGCTAAATATCAAACAATTACCAGCCATTTATAATGTAACGTTTATAGTTATTGATCAAACAGCAAGACGCTTCATGAGTATGCCTAAATTATTTTAGTCTTTGCTGTAGGGATGGACTCACCTCTGTCACAGTGGCTGAGCTCTGATATTTTCATCGTGTTTGTGGTGTTGCTGTTGCTCCTATTGCTGGTCATCTTTGCTGTATGCTGGCTCATGAGACGACATCGCACAAGACTCACGGAGTACTAAAACATACACAAACTCCTATGCCTTCACAGATATGTTTACCACAATATCAATAATTCCCACCACACCCTGTATCAGGGATGCTCATTCCTGTTCTTGGTGATCCTGCAGAGTTCAGAGCCAGTACTGGACCAACACATCTGTTTGTAATTTTCAAGTGTTCCTTAAGATCCTAATTAGATAGTTCAGATGTATTTGAATATTACTAGAGCTAAACTTTGAAGTATGGTAGATCTTCAGAACAGGATTGAGCACCCCTGCTCATGCCAATTCTTTTATGTCTGACCTCGCTTTCTACTTCTCAAGGAAAATGGCTGAAATAGAGATTATTCCAGTTGATGCTGCAGACTTGGGGAACTCAGCCAGATTTACCCTGAAGATTGTGACTGAGCAGACACATGCAACAGAGCTTGTTGAGATGTTAACTCATAGAGGTCACTCTGTTGAGGTTTCAGATCGCCAGAGTAATCCCTCTGTCTCTGCTGTTACAGAAGATGATGACAATGATCAAGATTACACCGATGCACTACAAAATATATAAATCTGTAGCTAAGACTTTTTGTGTGATTGTTTTTAAATCATAACGTTTAGTTTTCTTGAATTTATTCAATTATAAATGTATAACTATGTAAACAAGTGAATTTCTTATTTCGTATGTAAAAAGAACATGGACTGAAAGAAATATGAATTTTTAATTATTAGACATGACCTATAGGCTCCAGCATCCCTGCGACCCTAGGACAAGCGGTTTGGAGAATGGATGGATAAATCTACTCAGCCTAAATGCTATACTGTATGTATGTAGTAGGCCTATCTGTAACTTTAACATGACAAAATGAGGCTGTAAAATGTACAATGAGGATTTAATTGGCTATAAATACACACATTAAAAAAAAAAAAAAATCACAACTGACATTCGTGAAGATCAGGAAAGTACATGTAAAATATGAATGAAAATATATGCAGAATTTGAACTGGAATTTTGTCTTTTGCTGTTTTTTTTTTTTTTCTTGTCCTGTTTCCACGGCTTGTTTTCAGTGGCTTCTGTTTATGAGAGTCATCACTTCCTTTTTTGCAAGATTAAGTGTAAAAACAAAAACAGTTATCTAATCTGGCTTTTATGATATTAATAACCATAACAAATTAGTAACATACTAATTAGTAACTTGCCTTACTGCAGTCTACTTTTCTGGTGAGAAAAAAATAAAGAAATAAAAAGATGTTATCAGCATGTGAACCAAATAATGTTTATGAGTTCTTGAATGTTAAAGCTAATGTGCATGCTCCCACATAAACATGTATTAATGTAGAAAATGGAAACTTTTAAGTGAGGAAAAACAAAACAACAAAATTAAGCTGAGATAAAAAAAAATAAAAAAAGCTATCTCCATGTAATGTTTGCTGATGAAATGCAAACATACTTGTGATTTCAATGTCATCTTCATAAGCTTTTTCATTCCTTTTACACTAGTAATCCTTTATCCTCAAAGAACAGACAGTCCACTGCAAGTGTATTCTCCCTTTCCACAAATTTACTGCTGTCTGACACAATGCGCTCAGCCTCAAATGTGTGATGAAGCGCCACTAAAATAGCTGGCTTATTGTCTACAGAGAGTAAGCAAGAGTAGACCATTTTCAGTTATCCAGTATATGTAATAATTTTATACAAAGGAATGTAATGCAATATCTTCTGTAAACCATGTCTTACCTTTAATGTCTCTGACGGCAGCGTCAATGTCAGTTCCAGTGCGAGAAACAATTGGAAAGAAAACTAAAGTAGCCTTGTCAGAATGGCTATCCTTTTCTGCCTTTTTCAACTTGATTTTCTTTTTAAGATTTTTCTTGAATATATCAGCAATGTCATTGACACTGTCAGGAGCTTTCGTTGTATACACTCACCTAAAGGATTATTAGGAACACCTGTTCAATTTCTCATTAATGCAATTATCTAATCAACCAATCACATGGCAGTTGCATCAATGCGTTTAGGGGTGTGGTCCTGGTCAAGACAATCTCCTGAACTCCAAGCTGAATGTCAGAATGGGAAAGAAAGGTGATTTAAGCAATTTTGAGCGTGGCATGGTTGTTGGTGCCAGACGGGCCGGTCTGAGTATTTCACAATCTGCTCAGTTACTGGGATTTTCACGCACAACCATTTCTAGGGTTTACAAAGAATGGTGTGAAAAGGGAAAAACATCCAGTATGCGGCAGTCCTGTGGGCAAAAATGCCTTGTTGATGCTAGAGGTCAGAGGAGAATGGGCCGACTGATTCAAGCTGATAGAAGAGCAACTTTGACTGAAATAACCGAGGTATGCAGCAAAGCATTTGTGAAGCCACAACATGCACAACCTTGAGGCGGATGGGCTACAACAGCAGAAGACCCCACCGGGTACCACTCATCTCCACTACAAATAGGAAAAAGAGGCTAAAATTTGCACGAGCTCACCAAAATTGGACAGTTGAAGACTGGAAAAATGTTGCCTGGTCTGATGAGTCTCGATTTCTGTTGAGACATTCAGATGGTAGAGTCAGAATTTGGTGTAAACAGAATGAGAACATGGATCCATCATGCCTTGTTACCACTGTGCAGGCTGCTGCTGGTGGTGTAATGGTGTGGGGGATGTTTTCTTGGCACACTTTAGGCCCCTTAGTGGCAATTGGGCATTGTTTAAATGCCACGGCCTACCTGAGCATTGTTTCTGACCATGTCCATCCCTTTATGACCACCATGTACCCATTCTCTGATGGCTACTTCCAGCAGGATAATGCACCATGTCACAAAGCTTGAATCATTTCAAATTGGTTTTTTGAACATGACAATGAGTTCACTGTACTAAAATGGGCCCCCACAGTCACCAGATCTCGACCCAATAGAGCATCTTTGGGATGTGGTGGAATGGGAGATTTGTGCCCTGGATGTGCATCCCACAAATGGGATGTCAAACACAGTATTAGTATGGTGTTCCTAATAATCCTTTAGGTGAGTGTATAACTAGAGAAAAAAAACATGATGGGTCAGGCCCAATCATCTTGAGAAACCACCTTATGACCAACGTCAACGTCATCACCAGGCAAAGCGCTTCCCACCCAAACATCAGGGTCCCCGGCCTAAGATTATGCTGGACCCTGATCACAGGAAGCAATCCTGACAGGCTGATCAGGAAGAGAGGAGGGGTGAGTTCCACCCAAGCCGGTCCGCCCCCCAAAAGACTCCCTGCAAATTCTCTCCCCACGGTCTGTTTTTGTTCCGGCCAGGGGGAAAAATTTTGTTGTGAATGTAAAGAATATGAGCGCGCGCTCCACTGCACTTTACCGCTGTTATTGCAGGTTCAATAAAAAACTTGAATGTTCAACAAATGAGTCTTCTTTCTCTTCCACATAACACGAATGTCAGCACGCAGCACAGCGTGCCACCGTTCAAGACTATAAAACCTCTGTGCAATTGGGCAGAGGCTTGGAAAGCAATCCCTGGTGTGTCACAGTGGTTTGTAAAAACAATTCAACTAGGCTATTCGCTCCAATTCGCTTACAAACCACTGCGATTCGCTGGCACACTTCAGTGAAGAGCAATGTAACTCACATCCTCAAAACTGAAGTGGAAAGTCTATTGATGAAAGGAGCTATAGAGGCTCTGCCTGCAGCTCAGAGCGAGTCAGGGTTTTACAGCCGCTACTTCCTGGTTCCCAAGAAAGATGGCGGCCTCAGGCCCATCTTAGATCTCAAACATCTGAACAGGGGCCTTATCAAACAGCCTTTCAGAATGTTGACATTAAAACAAATCATTGCGCAAATCCACCTGATGGATTGTTTTTTCTCAGTAGATCTGAAAGATGCCTACTTTCATATCCAAATTATCCTGTGTCACAGACCGTTTCTGAGATTCGCGTTCGACGGAAAGGCCTACCAGTACACAGTCCTCCCATTTGGCCTGTCCCTGGGGCCCTGTACTTTCACAAAATGTATGGATGCAGCTCTCTCCCCTTTAAGACAAATGGGAATGGGCATTTTGAACTACCTCAACGACTGGTTCATACTGGCCCAGTCAGAGGAAGAACTACAATCTCACAAATCTGTGCTACTCAGCCATCTAGAATGCCTGGGTCTCAGAATAAATACAGCCAAGAGCTCGTTGCTTCCCAGGCAGAGGATCTCTTTCCTGGGAACGATTTTAGACTCGACCCAAATGAGGGCGTGGCTGTCAAACGAACTTGCTCTGACTACACAGCAGCTTGCACACTAGTTCAAAATGGGAACCAACAGACCCCTGAAAATTTTTCAGAGAATGCTAGGCTTATGGCATCAGCTTCCCCAGTTCCCCAGCTCGGCAGGCTGCACATGCGCCCTCTGCAGTACTGGCTGAATTCACGGGTTCCCCCCAAAGTATGGCTATGGATAAATGTGGGCCGCGGCTGCATCAAAGCCCTGGACCCATGGTCAAAACCCCGCCTCTATGAGTCGGGAGTGAGCTTGGGGGCAGATTCCAGACGAATGGTGGTCACCACGGATGCCTCCAACACGGGTTGGGGCGCTCTGTGCGAGGGCGAACCGGCCTTCGGCTCGTGGTCAAGCACTGAGTCACGGTTGCACATCAACTGCCTAGAAATGTTGGCAGTAGTGCTAGCCCTTGAGACTTTTTCACTTTTTCGTCACATCCTAGTCTGTAATCCTACATAAATTGTCAAAGCGGGCTCAGGTTGAGATGGCTCAACCAACAGGTCAGACATCTCCTCGTATGGGCGAAAGACAGAATGCATTCACTAAAAGCAGTGCACGTACCGGGCAGACTGAACCAGGGAGTAGACATGCTCTCAAGGGGCCTCGTGTCTCCGGGGGAATGGTCCCTCCATCCCCAAACAGTTCAAATGATATGGAATGTTTTTGGGAAGGCAGAGGTCGACCTCTTCGCCTCCGAAGACAACTGTCATTGCCTAATTTATTTTTCAAAGAGCAAGGATGCGCTGACCCACGAATGGCCCAGCTGCCTCCTTTATTTATGCTTTTCTGCCGATTCCGCTCCTTCCCCAGGTCAGGGAATGCAGACACACAGTCTTGCTTGTGGCTCCACTCTGGCGAACCCACCACTGGTTTCCCGAGTTGATTCAGCTGCTGTCAGCGGCCCCTTGGCCAGTCCCGCTGAGAAAAGATCTCCTATCTCAGGAGAACGGGACAATATGGCACCCCCGTCCCAAACTGTGGGTGCTATATGTTTAGCCCCTCAGGGGGAGCTTGAGAACCTCCCAGTGAGTGTCCTGAACACTATCAGGGAAGCTAGAGCTCTGTCTACTAGACGTCTCTATGCCCTTAAATGGTCAGTTTTCTCTGACTGGCATTCAGCCAGGAACCATAACCCAGTGTTATGCTATCACAGATACTTGTTTTTCTACAAGAGATGTTGGATGCAGGACACACTCCATCCAGACTCAAAGTCTACACAACAGCTATTGCCGCATCTCATGCCCCTATAGCTGGCCAATCAGTAGGCAGACACGACATGGTCATAAAATTCTTAAAGGGAGCCAGGAGGCTTAACCCTCCTCGCCCTCCTACAGTGCCATCCTGGGATCTTTCATTGGTCCAACAAGCACTAAAAGGACCCTTCGAACCGATGCAGACAGCCGAACTGAAACCGCTTTCACTGAAAACCGCGCTGCTATTAGCATTGGCATCAGTTAAGTGTGTTGGTGATATTCAAGCCCTCTCTGTGAATGTGTCATGTCTAGAATTTGGCCCAGGTGATTCTAAAGTCATCCTCAAACCAAGACAAGGCAATGTACCCAAAGTGCTTTCAACACCATTCAATCACTCTTTCTGCTCTTCCACCCTCTGAGGATGAGAGACAGTTAGACATGCTCTGCCCAGTTATGGCGCTCAGAGCATATATTGAGCAGTCCTCCCACTTTAGGCAGTCGAAGCAGCTCTTTGTAAGCTTTGGTGGCCGCACTAAGGGACTTCTGGTCACCAAGCAAAGTCTAGCCAGATGGCTAGTGGACGCAATAGCGTTAGCATACGATACTATGGGCCTTCAATGTCCCATAGGTGTCAAAGCTCACTCCACCAGAGGTATGCCCTCCTCCTGGGCGTGGTCTAGTGGAGTGTCTATTGGTGACATCTGTAGATCGGCAGGCTGGTCCTCACCATCTACTTTTACTTTTACTTTTAGTGCTCAAACTAAAAGAAAACAAAACAAAAGTACATGTCATTGCACTTCATAGCACGGCAGGATTAAATAGGCTCCCATATGTGTCTTCGACGCAGTACGACTGACCGTTCAAAAGGGAACGTACTCGGTTACTCACGTAACCTCGGTTCCCTGAGATAAGGGAAGGAGTACTGCATAGACTGCCGTGCAATGGCACTTAAACAACAGGTGATCTTCGCTTCAGTCGAATTAACCTGACGTTTTTTGGGGCATTACAGCGTATTTTAAGGGCGCCCTTCGTGGGTTTTTGTGCTCAGTTCGCGGGCTTGTGTTCAGTTTCGCGGGCTTAGCGCCCATAGGTTCGCTCAGATGCGCTGTTCTGTCATTGGTTCATGCAGTTACCACTGGCCAGCCAATAGCGCGCGAGAAGTCTCGACTCCGTTTTGACTGTCCAGTAGCACTACGTGATTTTATAAATGCTTCAGTATTCGAGAATAGGAGACCAATTCCCAGTACTCCTTCCCTTATCTCAGGGAACCGAGGTTACGTAAGTAACCGAGTATGTTATTACGACGTTATTATGTTAGACTGCATTAACTAGGTCAGCCGGAACCGGGAACACTTCCCATAACACCTGATATACTCCGGACGGAGGAATTGAATGAAGTGAAATGATATAGGCCTATCCTTGCTCCTTTTAGTGTCATTTCAGCGTCGTCAATTTAATGATGACTCTACACCATTGGATTTATCTTGCACGTCAGGATTCTTGAACATTACAGCTAATTATGCATATTGTAATAGTTCAAGGCAGTCAAATGGCAGTGCTGTATGAACTCCTCCACATAAGATTCAATGTTATGACCATTTTGATAAATGGAACACAAGATCTCACCAGCGGAGTCCTTTGTTGAGTTATTGTTTCTTTAAAGGTCTAGTATTCTGGCTGCGTAAGAAAGGTGCATGACGAAGGGGATTCTGAAGGAGACTTTAATCCAATTAAGACACAAGAAAGTACAACCACATATCACATAGAACTCAAATAATACTAGATAATGAACAGATGGGCAAACAGGGGAGCTAACAAGTTACTTGACAAGACACACCTGAATTGACAAGACACACCTGAACTGAACTAACACAATAACTTATAAACCATAGTAACATGGCAGTAGCTATTAGAAATGTACCAATTCACAAAATTTACGAAATGCATAGCTGATATAAAAAATCGGATGACTAGTAATTTCCTACTACTTAGGCCACATCCGCACGAAGCCAGGGCTTTCCCTATCCAATCTATTTTTTCCTCGTCTCAAGAAATATCTGCGTACACGAAACCGCTCAAACGGACTCAAAATGATGTAGTATACATGCCAGGCCAGTATGTGGCACTGTAATTCTGCCACAGAAATACATTAAAAACGGAGAAGAAGACAATGGTAGGATGTGAGGTAAAATCTCACAATAAAATAACAATAAATATATTTGCTACTTACCAGATTGTGTTTTATTAACGCCTACACCTACCACAACCCTAAACCTACCCTTACAATAATGCAAATACAGTAATTAAACAACGCAATATTGATGTAAGCATGCCCAATGCCGTAGTTGTATCCCTTCCGTGTTACGTTCCACTCCATTTTTAGACATGCACTTGCGAACTTCCCTAAGCACTTCCCCTTGGGGGAATCCCTGCCGCCATTTTGAAGTGCGTTCCTCTTTGTGAAGTGGATGAGGGAAGTTTGTATGGACAGACCCTCGCTCCCTTGGTCAACACGATTGTGACATCACCGCATATCGCGTTTAATTTACCCCACCACAAACAACTCTATGATATTTTAATTATTTTAAGAAACATTTAAAATAACCCAAACTCACCTATATACATATAGAATGCTGCATTAAACAATTTAGTAAAGGAAAAAAAAATTATAATAAATCAACTCCATAGTGGATTCTATGTGATCATGGGCTTAGGATGTTCCAGTTCAGTCCATTGCAAAGGTTCTGCCAGTAGTGGGCACTCATGCAATGTAAGCAGTGACGCACATCCGACTGAATGAGACAGAGGGAAGTTAGTAAGTGAAGGGGATAATAAAAACCAACTGGAACGCAGCACTAGTCTTTACCGTGAGGGACGTGGTGTGATGACATCACCGTTTCACAAAATATACGGATTGGCTGTACATAAGAAAACGCAAGGGTGTCGGTTTCAGATTTATCCACTCTGGGACCCGGTTTCTAAAAATATCGGTTTCATGCTCCCAGAACGCCGGATCCGTGGAAACAATGATACAATACAAAATGTTTACGTATTCAGCTAAACGAGTCTCCATGTGGATGGGGCCTTAATTAGGAGATTCTAATTATTGGACCAAAAACTTCCACACGTAATAATAACCTAGAATACTGCCTAACACTTGATGGATGATCTGTCAATTCTTTGTTATCAGTTAGGAGCCTGGGTGTGCTCTTTGACTCCAACAATCTGTATTGTAAAGAGTGCTATATAAATGAATGTGACATGACTTGATTTAATGTATTTATGGTTAACACATTATATTATTGACAGTTTATTGTATGGATCTATGTTTTCAAATGGATCATGTGGCTCATGGGGCTTGTAGGTAGAATTGGCGGATGAGGAGCGGGAGATGGGTGGTCGAGCCCTTTCTCTCGCCCTTTATACAGACTCTTTGGACCCCATTCTGAATCCTGAAGGTCGTTTCCTTGATTTCTTCAGACCAGAATGAGGAACTCATGCTCTCTGTGACTGATTCTGAGGAGTTGGATGCAGATAGACAGACAGGAGCATCAGCAAAGCAGTCCTCTATGTCACGTTTGAGGAGCTGCTCAATGTTGTAACTCATGCTGTGGTAAAGTTAAACATGGAGACAGGCCACACAGCATAAACGAAATGACTGCTACATCTAACACCTGGCCGGGAGCAACCTCCCTGCCACCATCTCCCGCTCTTCCTGAACCTTCACACTGAGGTGTCTATGTCTTGGAGGAATACATACTCGGCGCAGTGCTCAAGGCTCTCCTCCTGAACTCCCCAATCTCACCTTCTGGCCTGTTCAATGATGCAAACAACACTGTCGTTGACAGATACCAGGAGGCTAAGAGACAGCCGGCACAGCCATCCCAGGAAAGACAGATGCTTACCCTAAAGTTTCTCACATTCGCTTTCGAGGATGAAGCATAACAGTATCGAGTTCTTCCCTTTAGCTTAGCTCTATCCCCACACACATTCACCAAGTGCATGGATGCTGCTCTTGCTCCTCTGTTACTCTAGGGCATCCGTGTGCTCAACTAACTTAGATGATTGGTTGAGGCCTATCTGCTGGTCGTGAGTTCCATCCTGGGATCTAGCATTGGTCCTGGGAGTGTAGAAACTCCATTTGAGCCATTGGAGTCAGTTCAGTGTGAGAAATTTTCAAAATTTGGACAATGTTTTTGAAAGTTATGTTTTAAAAAATCTTTATATCTGTGGAACACTAGGTGGCGCTGTGTTCAAACCTCTCACCTTCAGGGCATGCTGTCAATGATCCCTACCTAATTTTGTGCCTATATGTCAAATTATTTAAAAGATATTGCATATTCCTCAGATTCGCATTGAGCCTCTGAACCAATTTGGGTCAACACATTTAAGTTCACAACATCGCAACTTTTGAACAAAGATGAATAAAGATTCAAAGATGAATTTTTCAGTTGGTGGGACATAGCTAGCCTCTCTTCCCAGGGCACCGTGAGCTCAGCAATTATGATGGCTTTTGTGCTCTTGGATAACAGGACCATATATGGATGGAGAGGGGTCACTGCCACCTCCTGTGGGAAGACAAGCTTCCTCTTCAGGTCCACTCTCAGCTCCCAGTCAGAAACTTGTTGCAAAGTTCAAGATGGCTGTGGCTGAAGAGAGCCCACAGTTGGAACCCTTCTGCAGGTGAAGGCTGGTCAGTCTTCACTGCCCCACTCAGGTGAGGTGTTCAGGTTAAGGGGTGAAACACCTGAGACCCTGAGATCCCTGCTGATGATGCGGCTTGTGGCAAAGCATCTCTGATGTTTACTTTACCAATAAAAAAATATATTTATTGACTGTTTATTCATCTCTGTGCGGCTTGGTCCAAAGCATAAGAAATCGCAATAACACTGAATACTTCTCAAAATGGCCACTACTGTAATGGGTGGAGTCTTAATGTAAGATATTGAATGTGATCAGCATGATGTGATTAACAAAGTGTACAAAGTTTCATTTTTGTAGATCAAAGGTTTCAAAAGTTATAACCGTTTCAAATGTGAATTTTTGAACTGGTGGTGGCACTATAGAGCTGATCCTAGAGACCCCAAAGTTGGTCAGATAACTATTCATTACCAACTCTACAAGTGTGCCAAATTTCATAATTGTACTACTTAAAGTTCTCAGGACTGCAGTAGAGTCCCTTTGGGGAGGAAGAATAATACGAAAACTAACAGATACAATAGGGGCCCCTATCGCTCTGTAATAGAGTGAAATTAAATACATAAATACTTATTATTTAACCGTTTAATTATTTGCAGGTTTGCATAATAGCCTACTTCAATATTTTTCGCGTACTAAAGCTTCCATTTCACAGTTTTTACTCATTTTAGGAATGCTGAATCTGTTTTTTGTTTTTGTTTTTTTTTTGCAAGTGAGATGAGAAAATGCATGCTCACATTTAGTCTACAACGACAATAACAATTTAGACAGCGTACACTGCACCTTACTCACGATTTCTCATGGGGACAGGAGAGTCAGTTAATAAATGGTAAAATTAAAATAAAATACTAATACTAATTACTCAAAATGTAGTAATTCAAATTAGACCACATAACTCGCGTTACTTGTAATGCGTAAATCCCTGAATATTACAGACTGTCACATATGGCGCAGCGGCTTTTGGATACTATTGAAAAGAAAAACAGTAGCTATGTTGTTGATGTTTTTCTCCACACTAACCACACGGTGTCCTCAGAGGCCTAACATTGGCACACAGACAGACTGAACGCATGTGAACGTTCCTGTCTTTCCGTGCGAGGGATGATGTTGTTGTTGGTTTTTTCATGGGGTAATGGCCGCCTCAGAGTCTCGGAAACGTGGACCGGGCTGTATGTCGACACACGCAAACGTACGCGCGCTCACGTTCACACTCATGCCTATTATGATCATGCATCTTGGCAGGTGGTTTATCCTTGAAAGTCATTTCAGAGGCGGGTGTCTGTCTAGACTTCAGCCACACAAGCACATGCTCGCGCGCGCACACACACAAACCTTTTTCAACATGGACGACAATCTGATAATGAAAAAAGACACGGGACACTTATTTCAGTTCTCTCATTCTTTTTTTTTTTTTTTTTTTCTTTTTTTCCATAAATTGGAGTGACATTGTCTTAATCACAGGCAATAATCATTGAGGAATTTCTGAATTTAACAGACATTTCTACTATATCCATACCATACAGTCTCCCATGCCCACCCGAGCCCAGTATTTCCCTTATTCACAGAACTATACAGTAGCCCACAGCCTAATAACTCTCTTATTAAAACCCCTTTATACACAATTGTCATTGAATGTTTCATAGCATTAGATATACAGAAGAACAGATCAACGTTGTAACTTTACACAGACCCCTGATTGTGCATATCAGACCCTTTTTCCCAATAACTTGCAGGTATTATAGACAATAAAGGATTACTTTTCTTTCTTTTTTTTTTTTTTTCTTTTTTTTTTTTTTTTCTGGACTATATATAGATAGTCCTTACCTACAGTATACATATGACCTTGGCTGTATTTCTACATCACTTAATACCATGTTAATGTTTTCTGGAAAGAAAGTCTGCAGGGACATACAATTTTATACACCAAACCACTCTATAAAATTGTCAGTCTGAAGAAAGAAAAAAATCCCACTGCTAGAATGCAGAATCTTGAAACTTCCCACTGATCTAGAATAAAAAGCATCTTTTACAGCTGCCGTGTATTAAATAAGACATAATAAAGACAATAAGGCAATCAAAATATAGGAAAGAAAAGACATGGAGTAAAACAGAATAGACAAACACACTTTGCAGTTGGACTGGACCGACAGAAACAGACAAACACGCACACACAAACACAATTTGATGCGTTCTTTGTTTTTGTAATGGTCTACCCATGAGGTGGATTTAAAAAGGCATATGTCCTGCTCAGGATTAGAAGTAAACACAGAGGTTCAAACTCTTAAGGGGACATTATTAAGCCCACCTCACATTATAATCACCACCTGTTGTTGTTCTGTTTAAATCCTTAGTACAGATTATGAAGTATGTGAACATTTCAGGTGGGAGGTATGCATGTTATCTGAAATCATTGACAACCACTGTATAAGTGATGTGGATGATGAATATTAACACTGTAAGGAAATGTCACCTCTATTAAACAATTAGAAACACTGCACTGAATGTCACGTTTACGTATAAATGAACCTGTATAATAAGCATAACCTAAGGAGGCTTTTATTTGTACATGATAGAAAAGGCATTCATAAGCACTATAAGGCTTCATGTTGATTCCTGGTAACTGAAGGCAGCTGTTCTGTACTATGTGAGATATGAGTTTACATTAGCAAATAAGTGATAAAAATATGCAGATTGTGCAGGCAAAAGAGAAAAATATTTGTTACTAAAAATCTGGTATTAAAAGCATGTTTCGCTTATTTTCCTCAGTGTATGATCAATAGTGAATTAGGAATTTGGCACTAAAACAGGATCATTTCTACACATGAATTGTAAAAGTCAAAACAGCTGATATATATATATATATATATATATATATATATATATATATATATATATATATATATATATATATATATATATATATATATATAATCATTTAAAAAATAACATGCTACGTTAAGACAGGCACCACTGTCCAGATGGTATGAAAAGACCCTGTTCCTTTGTAACTGAACAAAATAATCAAAAGGAAACTAGAGCACATTCACTATTACAGGACAAGTGTGTGTGTGTGTGTGTGTGTGTGTGTGTGTGTGTGTGTGTGTGTGTGTGTGTGTATAAAGTAAGTTGCAGAAGTGTAAAAACCAGTCAGAGTATCGTTAACAGGTCAGATAGAGAAATTTGATGGATATCTACTGTCTGAGAGAGGCACAGTTTGAAATCTTAATGTGAGTGTGTGATGGTAGTAAACTGGGGATGAGAAATACTACAATAATACACTACCCTGGTCATATGACTAAGGACAATAGGCCATGGACAGACACACACACACACACACACACACACACACACACACACACACACACACACACACACACACACACACACACACACACACACACACACACACACACACACACACAAAGCAGTTTCAGTTATATTGATCAGGCCCCTATCAGTCATCAGATTTTGTGCTCCCAGCCATCTGATGCCATCATGCTCAGATTAATAGAAGGAAATGTGGATGATATAAATGTGTAAGTGTTTATCTGTGATGAGGAGCAGATGCTATATGCAACCCTAACCCCCCACCCCTCCCTCTCTCTCTGTGTGTGTGTCCAAAATTTTTTTTTTCTTTTTTTTTTTGTGAACTGAGGCACAGTATGGCTGAGGCTGGGATGACTGATTACACACACACATACACAAATACAGCACAGTAAGGCAATCTGAATACACAAACCATAGCAAACTCTTCCATCTCCAATAGTTTTTCTTCACTCTCTTATACTGTAACTGTTTTTCGACTTTGTTCAGCATAGCGAACACAAAGGAATGGGAAAGCAAAACAAACAAACAAACAAAAAATATATAAAGCATTTTTCTTTTACAAAGCACATTGAGACCTGTGTAAAAATGGCTACAATCAAAAATGAGGCACTTTTATAAAAACGTTGTATTTATAGATAGATCGATAGATAGATAGATAGATAGATAGATAGATAGATAGATAGATAGATAGATAGATAGACAGATAGATAGATGATAGATAGATAGATAGATAGATAGATAGATAGATAGATAGATAGATAGATAGATAGATAGATAGATAGATAGATAGATAGATAGATAGATAGATAGATAGATAGATAGATAGATAGATAGAATTTATTCTCAGTAATATTATGTCTGCTATATATTTTTCATCTATTGTTATACTATTTAACATCTCTCTTAGAATAATTTAAAGTTTGTGGTAAAGGAAAAAAGGAATTTCATTGGCTCCTGGTTGGCAGTGGCCCTTCATAAGTGATTGAAGGACACGTCCATTTCAGTGATCTCTGGCGGAAATGACCATTAGTCTTTTGGCACAAATTTTATTTTGACTGAACCAATGGCAACTAATGAGAGTAAATGTTGTTATGAGGCAAGGGCAGTTGAGTGTCCACTGCTGAGGGATGTGGGCACCGTTTTTCAGATCACATCAGGTGTACAGACAGACAAACGCATTCACGCAGGAAGGACAAGTGCTGACTGGACTGAATGCAGGAGCACATTAACAATCTGCAAAAAGAAAAAGAGATACTCGGTTAGGCACCATAAATGTATATATATTTTTAAATCTCAGAAGTAGGGTACTGCTTGTTGAGGACACATAATTACAATCTATGACCTTACATAAAATATGCAAATATAATGTTCATTGTAAATGAATAAAAATATACATATACTACTACCATTATATACTACTGTTCAAAAGTTTTTGTTTTTTTATTCAGCAAGGATGCACTGATTAAAACTGACAGTAAAGACAATTATAATACAACATAATACAACAATAGATTTCTACTGTATTTCAAACAGTTTATTTCTATTCATCAAAGAATCCTGAAAAAATGTTTCATGGTTTCCACAAAAATATTAAGGAGCACAATCGTTTTCAACATTGAGAATAATAATAAACGTTTCTTGAGCATAAAATCAGATCATATTAGAGTGATTTCTGAAGGATCATGTGACACTGAAGACTCGAGTAATGATGCTGAAAATTCAGCTTTGCTATCACAGGAATAAATTATTTTAAAATATTGTACGAATATTTCACAATATTACAGTTTTTCCTGTTTTTACTAGATCAACAGTTAGATGTATCTTCAGACAGGATAGTTATGCAATGTTTTTAAGATGAAAAACCTCAACCTTTACAAATGTATGAACAGCTAGATACTCTCAAATTCATTCTTGCCAGTATTTTTTCAACTAACAAACTTCGCCAGAAAGTTTTCACTTTTCCAGAAATTAATTTGTGCCATAAAAATTGGGTTTATGTTGTTGTTTTTATATATATCTGACTGTTTAAAATCTCAAGGCAGCAAACACAAAATGATGTGTTTTCTCAGATTTGAGGTGTCTTGGTCATTGGAGGACACTGGTGCCAGCTCATACTCTTAGTCTCAATGTTATAACAAACAGCATACCAGAGGATAACACAGTCACAGAGGCACCAAACCACTTTCAGTTTAGTCTACAGACAGGAGACAGTGAGAAAAGACTCAGATACACACACACTTGAAACATTTCTAAAGGAAACTGAATAGACAGTAATGATAATGGTGTCACTAGAAACGGATCATCACTTAGATTGTTTTATTTTGTTTACTTGAGAATCTCTGTTCTTTCTGTATTCTTCTCTATTCTCAGTATAAAAACGTCATTGAACAGGTCCCATGGGATTTCCAATATTTTTTTTTTTCATCACTGCACGTTTAAAGAACATCAAAGTACTCTATTTCTGTACTTTTTACTGGCAGTATTGCAATGTGTGCATTTACACAAATTCCCGGCGCCCACACGCGTCTGTCTATATGCACAAATAGGTCAGACAGGGTCACAGTCAAATAGTGTGCAGTATGTGAACGTCCAACACTCCAGTGAGAGGCAACTCACACACAATCGACACGCTGCAAATGCAATACACTGTGCTCACACGGCAAACATTCCTCCCTGTGAAAGTCAGTGTTAACTCACATACACGTCAATGATTCCACCCTGTCTAAATGTGCATGAATGCATACTGCATTGCAATTCTCAGAAAACTATGCTAGAGAGACTGTCCTTGAGAATTCAGGAAAATGTTTTTTTAATTGCAATTCCATTTGAAGAGGTTAACGCTGAAGTTTCAGAAAGATTTCATATTGTATCTCACATTTTACAAAGTACCAAGCCTTTAACCAATGTTGAAAATGATCAATGGTGAAAAGTTATGCTGCTTAATATTTTTGTGAAAATTTTAAAATGACATACCCCACTAAAATTTGGTGTGGTAAAATTGTGTCTTTTTCAAGGGCTGATTCTTAAACTATTACCTCAATATAAATGTGTGGTCTTGCAACATACAAACTATTCTTACTTACCCCTAAGACTAAGCATGATATTAATTAAATCCGTGAAGGTCTTTAGATTCTAGTATATTTTTACCACCCTGATGCCACCTCTAGTTATTAACAATTTTATTTGAGGTAATTCAGGAAATACAGGCACTGCCTTTCCTTAGTTACTTTTGATGCAAGTAATTTAGTGAAAATAAAGTTGCCTATGATACATTAGAAGTCTTATGAAGATTAAGACTCAAATGAATGCAATCATAAATTTTCTGAATATAGTCTCTGCTCACTGTCAGAATTCGAACTGACTCATTATGAATTGTATTTAAAAAAAAAAAAATAAATAATAATAATAATAATAATAATATATATATATATATATATATATATATATATATATATATATATATATATATATATATATAATATATGTAATATATATCCTAGGGCATTTCATGTAATTTTACAGTAAAATACTGTTAAATGTACAGCTTCTGCACTGTAAATATTTTTTTACCATAGCATTTACCGCAAAAAAAAAAAAAAATATATGGTAGCAATATTTTAGGTTTTACGGCACTGAACGTAAATTTATCGTAAAACTGGCAGCTGGTAGCAGTGGTTGATGTACTTTACTTTTAAAATATATGGATGTAATGTTTTAATGTTTTAATGTTTAAAAGTCAAGGGTCAAGAGCCCAACTAATGCAAACACTAATCACCATAAAAGTGACTCAAATGAGATATTTTCAGTAAAACATCAACATGTTAATTCATAAAGTCTTTCGTGAGACGTATGACAAAAAATAAAGTCAAACTGGTTTGTAAGAAGTGAAGCTGGTAATGCTGTTTGTGGAGCTGTTTAATCATCCTCTGCTGAGATCTTGATAGATTTAATGTCTTCTTTTATCTTCAGTTGATTTCAACTAAGGCTGTGGCTAGTCGTTTTAATGGACAACAGAAAGGTACTCCTCTCAGAAAACTTGCAAATAAAGATACTTTTAGATGTTTGATTGCTATTTGGCAAGACTCGCTAGATGAGGGCTTAATGAACTCATTTTTGTGAAAACCTCAAAATAGACCAAAATCTACATTTTTCACTTGCTTTGCCTGTAGTTCGTAATTATCCCGTGTGCATTCCGATTCATTTTGCCAGCATGGTATATATAAAGGTATAAAGCATATTCTAGTACTTTAGTGGGATGGTGTATTAACATTATATTATTTAATTAAATGTACGTTTTTTTTTTACCGTAAATTTAAGTCCAGTAAAACCTAAAATGTTGTTATTTTTTATGGTAAAATACTGGCAACCACAGCTGATGTTTTTTTTTTTAACCATAAATGTAAGTCCCATTAACAATATTTTACCGTACATTTAAGTCACATAAAACATAAAAGGTTGCTACCGTATTTTTGTAAAGAGTGAATAGATCAATTCTGTATATAAAATATGCACAGAAACACAGTGTGACTCCCAATGCCTCATAAAACAATTTGGAACTTGGAAGAGGAGTGAAACGTTGGAAGAGGAGTGAACGTCTCGAGTAAAAGAGAAACACATCCAGTTGACTAGGCCATTTTACTCTGGTCTGGATTACAACATCCCCATATTTTCTCTCCATCCCGAATTGGAGGCTCCCTCCTCTTCTCTCAAACAGACCAGCACAGTCATGAGTCATTGCCAAAGAGAGAGAGACACATTCAAAGAGACAGGAGAGAGAGAGAGAGAGAGAGAGTGAGAGAGAGAGAGAGAGAGAGAGAGAGAGAGAGAGAGAGAGAGAGAGAGAGAGAGAGAGAGAGAGAGAGAGAGAGAGAGAGAGAGAGAGAGAGAGAGAGAGAGAGAGAGAAGCAGAGAGCTGTTACCATGAATTTGAATCTGTTTATGTACTTTGGAAGGTGTGTTTAAGGAAAAATTGTGATAGGGAATGTTGTATGGATCTGTGAGAGAGGATTTGCAAAGCAGAGTGTGACTTAAGTTTGAAAGACCGAGAGAGAGAGAGAGAGAGAGAGAGAGAGAGAGACAGAGACAGAGAGAGACAGAGAGATGTCATTGAGTGTGCTTGAGTACATATGCATTGAGCCAACTATATTACGGCTAGATTGGTGTTTACAGCAGTCTGTCTTGCATTTAAAATGCCTATTTATTCACTACCGTTAAGAAGTTTGGGGTCAGTAAGATTTTTTTAAATAAATACTTAATACTTAAAACTTTTATTCAGCAAGGATGCATCGAATTGATCAAAGAAGACAGTAGAAACATTTGTTTCAAATATATGTAACATTTCAAATAAATTTCAAATAAACACTGTTCTTTTGAACTTGCTATTCATCAAGGAATCCTAAAGAATGTTTCTTGGTTTTCACAAAAATATTAAGCAGCATAACTTTTCAACATTGATCATAATAATAAATGTTTATTGAGCACAAAATCAGCATATTAGAGTGATTTCTGAAGGATCATGTGACACTGAAGACTGGAGTAATGATGCTGAAAATACAGCTTTGCCATCACAGGAATAAATTACATTTTAAAAAAGACAAAAATAAGAAAAAGAATATTGCTCAAACTAATATTGTCTCTATCAACAATGATATTTTATCTACCAATAGAAGTGCTCATTTGTGATCAGTTGGTTCTTGGATGAGCCCAACAAATTTGCTGTATATGTGTATGAACTGGCCAGCTGCCACATTCACCTTACTGTATGAAATCCCATAGACTCTCTAGAGCAATGAAATTAATCCAACTCTCTCCCTCTCTCGCAACCTTACAATATGAGTAGTCTAAACACATGCATTACAATTCTCTCTTTCTCATCCTCTAAACTATCAGGCTAACTATTCCTATACCCACTCCTGCTCTGAGTGCATACACATGTGTGAGTGTTTGTGTGTGACAGTGTGTGTGTGTGTGGATGGTTTGTTAACAGCAGACAGATCAATTGGCTCTGCTCTTGGTACACCCACTTGAGTTAACCATAATCTCCCTGCAGACAAGCACCTACCCACACACATATACCCATATGCACGCACGCACACACACACACACACACACACACACACACACACACACACACACACACACACACACACACACACACACACATATATTATAACATAAATAGTAACAAATTTCCCTCTGTCAATCTCTTATGATCTTATCACTTGACTGTAGACTGAAATTGAATCTTTCAAAAGGTGAGTTCACAAATTCATTGGCCCATGATGGAAGGCAAATTCATTGGTCCATCATGGAAGGCACAAGCACAAACTAACGTAACCTTGGTTCCCTTAGATACGGAGCGAGTACTGCATTGTTCATCTTATTAAGCCTAACAAGACGCTACGGGGAAAACTCCTTTTTCTCAGATTCCGAAGCCTTTATTCAACCACGTATAATCAGTGTAAACTGCACGTTGATTGGTTTGTAAAGTTTTAAAAAAAAAGAACCAATGACAGCGCAGTACGCATGAGCCAATGGTGAGCGAGCCTGCTCAAGCACGCCGAAAGGGGCCGGGTCTCGAGGCTATATAAGCAGCCGTTTCACCATGGCAAAACGATTATTTCTTCTTCAGCAACGCATGATATCTGAAGCATCCTATGTAGGGGGATTATGTAGGACTAAACATTACAAACCAATCGAAGTGCAGTTTACACTGCGTGATTGTATAAAGGCTTCAGAATTGGAGAAAAGGAGTTTTCCCTGTAACGTCTTGTCTTATTAGGCTTAATAAGACAAACGACAC
The DNA here is from genome assembly GCA_018749465.1 of Paracanthobrama guichenoti. Taxonomy (NCBI): domain Eukaryota; kingdom Metazoa; phylum Chordata; class Actinopteri; order Cypriniformes; family Gobionidae; genus Paracanthobrama; species Paracanthobrama guichenoti. The sequence continues at coordinate 24,244,337 of CM031947.1, forward strand.
AGTACTCGTGTAGTATCGCAAGGGAACTCTAAAATCCTTTACAATCTGGCTTTAACAAACCTGTCAGTAACTTTCAAATAAGCCTGAGCCCTGCTGAAAACTCCAGCATTGCTGGTCACCATCATAAGGTATGTTTTGCATGCATGGACCAGCATGGGATGCTGGTTGCTGGTCACCAGTATGAGAAGTGGGAATGTTGGTGGACCAGCTACACCAGCTCAGTATTGCTTGAGAACTGCATGACTATGGTGGTCCACCAGCTAGACCAACAATACCAGCTCTAACCAGCATAAACCAGCCTGGACCAACTTGAAATTCATGCCAGTTTGTGCTGGATTTTTCAGCAGGGAAAACCTTGATCAGCTGGTTCAGGTGTTCGATAAGGTAAAGCAGAGGTCGTCAACCCTGGTCCTGGGGACCCACTGTCCTGCAGAGTTTAGCTCCAACCCTAATTAAAGACAGGTGAAGCTAATCAAAATCTTCAGGATCACTTGTTGAAAATACACAGGCAGGTGTGCTAAAGCAGGTTGGAAATAAAGTCAAGAAACGTTCAGACTTTATGAATTCAGTTCAAAGTTTAGAAATATCATGAATGGCTACAACAAACAATAATGGTGTATCAGGATGTCCTACTAATGCTAAGCTAAGGATAATGTTATAGTTAGGAGGGGTTTTTTTTCAGCGTTGTATAGGCAATCAGCACTGTGATTGACATGACCAAAGGAATCTTTAGAATCAGCCGCGGGCGGGGTTTGCGCTAAAATGGTTTGAGAACATAAATCACGCAGGTGAAGTTGAAAGATTTTGAGGAGCAGGAGCTTCATAAATGATCTACATTAGATTATGCATATTTTTAACATAAATATTTAAAATGGTGTATTATAACTATCATGAACTAAATATTAACACCAATGTATTTCATTAAAACAGCTGGCATAGCAGTAGTAACTAGAGCTGCAGTAGAAGCAATTGGTTGGTTGAGGGCCTGTGACTGTCACTCTAGATTTTACACCTTTGCAGACCTCGACCCTAACGAGTGTGTATGTGTGTGATACTATTAAAGGCTTGGAGAGGACAGGAGCTGAGCTTTGGCTAACATGCAGAGAAAGAAAGACAAGCAGGGGGGAGAAAACGAACAACATTCTCATTAGTATCACTAAGGAAACGAAACGGATGAGTCTTCCTTTGACGTAGGACAAATCAAAAGTCCAAAATAAGCATCAAATCTTCTCTTACTTGAATTGGAATAAACCAGGCTTAAAACTTCAAACTATATCCTTCAAATGGTCAAGCATGTATATTAACAGTAGACTCAAAAACAACTACATTAAGTTCAAAGGCCAGAGTCTCAGAGTGAGTTGCAGAATGTTAATATGCAGGAATAATAATAATAATAATATAATATACTTTTAATATGCAGGAAAACAAAGATATTCTCACGATAATGGCAGCATAGATGGCTAGAATGAAATGTATATGATTTTCAGTAAATAACTTAAATTTCTGCCTTAAAGGCATAGTATTTAATTTTCACTAGATGTTGCATATTCAACACAATAACAAAGGCATAGCTTGATGATGCAATGAAGGAGCAGGGAATGATGGGAGTTGTCATCTTCACCTGCACTACCAATGGAAATCAATCCAACGGGGCTCACAAATTATGTTCATGAATAAGGTAATGAAATATTTTGTGTCATTCTAATGAATTAGCCGCAAGTAACGTAATGTTTAATGCTTAATTACTACTACATGTCACTTTATTTGTCAGATGAAATGGTGGGGCAACGCAGCGCAGTTTTAAGTGTTCAAAACATTAAAGGTACATTTCAACGTACCCACAGCATTTGCAAAAAGGTTGACTTCAGGGCTCTAGACCAGAGATACACAAAAGGGCCCGCGGGCTAAAGTTGGCCCATGATGTACTTTGATTTGGCCTGCCATGTCATGAGGGGAAAAATATATTTAAAATTATTATTTTTTGTTTGTTTGTTTATTATGTGTTATGTAAGAGATAATGTGCATTCAGCAACAAAATAAACCCTGACAGGGTGCCAACAATATTACAGTAATATTAATACTGAACTGAAGCTCTCTGATATCTTTTTTCAAAACAATCAATAAATTAAACACAAGATGGCATATTCAAGATTCTTTTGTTTTATATTTAGTATTTCTAAAATGCCAGTTGGTGTTTAAAAAGTAACTAAACATTAAAAACAGCAATAAAGCTTCTTTGTATTATAAATCTTACTGGATTAGTTAAGCAGGTTGCTTAATGTTTTAAAATTATGAAATCATAACTCAGAACCAAGGCTAGCCACTTTAAAAATAATATAAAAGTTTGATATAATGCAACTTTTACTTTTGGCCTATGGACTTTTTGGCCCTTCATTGTAAAAAGTTTGGGCGTCTCTGCTCTAGACTCATTCTTCCTACTGCTGCGACTAACTTTCTCTCCATTTTTTTATATTAATTATAATGACCTTGAATGTTGACGAATTGTTCTATTAATTTGTATATGTTGCATTTAAGTAAAGATTGACAGTGACAAAGATTGAAGCTGGTTTCCGACAACAAGCATACATTTAAAAGAAAACATTACTAAAATATTATCATAATGTATATAACAAAAGTATTATTGCCATGGGTGTAATTTTATTCTATTAATTTATTGTAAGTGTATTTTATGGGTGTAAAGTATTATAGCCATGGTGACTCAATCATACTTTTCACGTGACAGAAGCCACAATATTGCTGTAATAGTTGAATCGTTTTTATTTCATTTTTCTTTTTTATTAAAAATATTAACACAAACTTGTTGGCTATGTCATCAACTATGTGATGTTCGAATCTCAAATACATGTAAGTGAATGTGTTTTGTTGTTGAAAACCCTTTATAATGATCATGTTAGTTGATCTATAAAGCGCAATAGGCGCCACCATGTTAATTTGTGCTGCAATTCAGAGAATCGAATCTGTCTAATTCACAACCTGTCAATTCATCCACTTCTCCCAAAATACATGAAAGTAAGTGGCCGGTGAAGTGATAGAATAGAGTAAATGTTATAGTTAACTACACAATGTACATCTGATATGAATAAAACACCTCATCAATTTATATTAGAATGGATTGTTATTGCCGCTTCCATAAATATTGGTGTGTATTTTACAAACTGTGTATTTAAATGTCTGAAACCTAAAATAAACCTTATGTGGCTGAAAACACTAAACAGTTGTCATATATAGCTATATTGCCAAAAGTTTTGGAACGTCTACCTTTACATGCACATGAATTTAATGACATCCCATTCTTAATCCGTAGGGTTTAATATTTTTGCAGCTATAACAGCTTCAACTCCTCTGGGAAGGCTTTCCACAAGGTTTAGGAGTGTGTTTATGGGAATTTTAGATTTCTAGAAGCGCATTTGTCAGGCACTGATGTTGGACAAGAAGGCCTGGCTTGCAGTCTCCGCTCTAATTCATCCCAAAGGTGTTCTATCGGGTTGAGGTCAGGACTCTGTGCAGGCCAGTCAAGCTCACTCATCCATGTCTTTATGGACCTTGCTTTGTGCACTGGTGCACAGTCATGTTGGAACAGGAAGGAGCCATCCCCAAACTGAAACAAAGTTCCCACAAAGTTAAGAGCATGAAATGTCTTGGTATGCTGAAGCATTAAGAGTTCCTTTCACTGGAACTAAGGGGCCAAGCCCAATCCCTAAAAAAACAACCCCACACCATAATCATAAATTATTAATGGGTTGAAGGTCAAAATTGCATTCTCAATGTAGCTTCAAAGAGCTCTACGGGATCTCATCCAAGGAATAAGGGTCTTATCTAGCAAAACAATCTGCCATTTTCTAAACAAAATAAAAATGTATATATGTATATACTTTTAACCACAAAGGTTCATCTTGCACTGCTCTGCTACGTGATTACGTAATCCGTGGCGCATTGCAGAGCAGTGCAAGACAAGACATTGTGGTTAAAAAGTATATCATTTCTCTTTTTTTTTTTTTTTTTTTTTTTTTTTTTTAAGAAAATGAGGGATCATTTTGCCAGATACAGTGCATCCGTAAAGTATTCACAGCGTTTCGTTTTTTTCCACATTTTGCTATGTTACAGCCTTATTTCAAAATGGATGAAATTCATTATTTTTCTCAAAATTCTACAAACAATACCCCATAATGACAAAGTGAAATAAGTTTGTTTGAAATCTTTGGTAACGTATTAAAGATAAAATAATAATAATAATAATAATAATATTATGTACATAAGTATTCACAGCCTTTGCTCAATACTTTGGTACCAATTACAGCCTCAAGTCTTTTTGTGTATGATGCTACAAGCTTGCAACACCTATTTTTGGGCAGTTTCTCCCATTCTTCTTTGCAGGACCTCTCAAGCTCCATCAGGTTGGATGGGGAGTGTCGGTGCACAGCCATTTTCAGATCTCTCAGAGATGTTCAATCGGGTTCAAGTCTGAGCTCTGGCTGGGCCACACAAGGACATTCACAAAGTTGTCCCGTAGCCACTCTTTTGTTATCTTGGCTGTGTGCTTAGGGTCATTGTCCTGTTGGAAGATGAACCTTCACCCCAATCTGAGGTCCAGAGCGATCTGGAGCAGGTTTTCATCAAGGATGTCTCTGTACATTGCTGCATTCATCTTTCCCTCGATCCTGACTAGTCTCTTAGTTCCTGCCGCTGAAAAGCATCCCCACAGCATGATGCTGCCACCACCATGCTTCACTCCTACAGTGGTATTGACTATAGTGGTATACGATGGTATTGGCCAGGTGATGAGCGGTGCCTGGTTTCCTCCAGACACGACTCTTGCCATTCAGGCCAAAGAGTTCAATCTTTGTTTCTTTAGACCATATCATTTTGTTTCTCATAGTCTTAGAATCCTTCAGGTGCCTTTTGGCAAACTCCAGGCGGGCTGTCATGTGCCATCTGGCCACTCTATCATACAGGCCTGATTGGTGGAGTGCTGCAGAAATGGTTGTTCTTCTGGAAGGTTCTCCTCTCTCCACAGAGAATCACTGGAGCTATGTCAGAGTGACCATCAGGTTTTTGGTCACCTCCCTGACTAAGGCCCTTCTCCCCCGATCACTCAGTTTGGCCGGGCAGCCAGATCTAGGAAAAGTCCTGGTACAATCCTGTCTCGGAGGTCTACAGACAATTCTTTGGACTTCATGGCTTGGTTTGTGCTCTGACATGCACTGTTAACTGTGGAAACTTATGTAGACAGATGTGTGCCTTTCCATGTCCAATCAACTGAATTTACCACAGGTGGACTTCAATCATGTTGTAGAAACATCTCAAGGATGATCAGTGGAAACAGGATGCACCTGAGCTCAATTTTGAGTGTCATGGCAAAGGCTGTGAATACATATGTACATGTGAGTTTTTTTATTTTTAATACATTTGCAAAGATTTCAAACAAACGTCTTTCACAATGTCATTATGGAATATTGTTTGTAGAATTTTGAGGAAAATAATGAATTTAATCCATTTTGGAATAAGGCTGTAACATAACAGAATGTGGAAAAAGTGAAGCGCTGTGAATACTTTCCGGATGCACTGTAATACCCGTATTCCTCGGCTGGGATCGTGTAGAGCTCTTTGAAGCTGCAGAGAGACTGCATTTTGGACCTTCAACCCGTTGGTTGCCATTAAAGTCCACAATATGAAGAAAAATCCTGGAATGTTTTGCTCAGAAAAACTTAATTTCTTTTCGACTGAAGAAAGACATTAACATCTTGGACGACATGGGGGTGAGTAAATTATCAGGAAATTTTAATTCTGAAGTGAACTAATTCTTTAATTATACTGCCATAGACTTGTTCACCAGACTAGTTAAACAGTGTTAGTAAATGCCACATCAATATTGATCTTTGTTTTATTTATCCTCTTGTCCAAAACTCTTGTTGGGTCACTTGATTCACCTGTACATTTATATGTCTTGAGCCCTATTTGAACGGGATTAGTTTTATAAGGGTAGATGGAGTAATGTAATTTCCCCACAGGACGTCTGTAATATTAATGGCCAATTCGCATGGATAAGAAATCTCAGTAAAACTAGCAGAAGTGGGAGGGGTAACTCTATTTACGCACCACTGTCAACTCCCTGTCATCATGTGCGTATTAAGTTGCTATATATAACAGTTAGATCCAGTCGAACAATTTATTAATTCAATTATTTAAATTCTGATTGGATTCTGTTGGTAATAGGCACATATCTAAAGTTAAAAGAAATGTTGTGCCTCTGACAAGTGCGTTCAACCTTTTTTTTTACCTGAATGGTAAGCAAACACTTGCCACAGACTTGTCCCACCACCTAGAATGCAACTGAATGCTTTTTTTTAAAAGTGCCTCCATATTTGAAAAACCGTGGAAAACTACATGTAAACAGGGAATGATGGAATATTTACATACATATTTACAGCGGGTCTATTCGCACAGGATTAATTTTGATGTAATTTTTTGAGACCATTTTGAAGAAGGTAAATCTTTATTGACATTGTCCATAATGATTACTGAGATGGCACATTCGAAGCTCTGGTAATAATTACTTTACCCCACCTATCCATGTTAAACTAATCCCGTCCGAATAGGGCTTTGGAGGTATCTGTTACAAACAATAAGGAATAATTGTGGTCCATTAAAAACTGTGCGAAATCACAACAGAGTGGCATGCTACACTCACCTAAAGGATTATTAGGAACACCTGTTCAATTTCTCATTAATGCAATTATCTAATCAACCAATCACATGGCAGTTGCTTCAATGCATTTAGGGGTGTGGTCCTGGTCAAGACAATCTCCTGAACTCCAAACTGAATGACAGAATGGGAAAGGTGATTTAAGCAATTTTGAGTGTGGCATGGTTATTGGTGCCAGACGGGCCGGTCTGAGTATTTCACAATCTGCTCAGTTACTGGGATTTTCACGCACAACCATTTCTAGGGTTTACAAAGAATGGCGTGAAAAGGGAAGAACATCTACTATGCGGCAGTCCTGTGGGCGAAAATGCCTTGTTGATGCTAGAGGTCAGAGGAGAATGGGCCAACTGATTCAAGCTGATAGAAGAGCAACTTTGACTGAAATAACCACTCATTACAACCAAGGTATGCAGCAAAGCATTTGTGAAGTCACAACACGCACAACCTTGAGGCGGATGGGCTACAACAGCAGAAGACCCCACCGGGTACCACTCATCTCCACTACAAATAGGAAAAAGAAGCTACAATTTGCACGAGCTCACCAAAATTGGACAGTTGAAGACTGGAAAAATGTTGCCTGGTCTTATGAGTCTGATGAGTCTCGATTTCTGTTGAGACATTCAGATGGTAGAGTCAGAATTTGGCGTAAACAGAATGAGAACATGGATCCATCATGCCTTGTTACCACTGTGCAGGCTGGTGGTGGTGGTGTAATGGTGTGGGGGATGTTTTCTTGGCACACTTTAGGCCCCTTAGTGCCAATTGGGCATCGTTTAAATGCCACGGCCTACCTGAGCATTGTTTCTGACCATGTCCATCCCTTTATGACCACCATGTACCCATTCTCTGATGGCTACTTCCAGCAGGATAATGCACCATGTCGCAAAGCTCGAATCATTTCAAATTGGTTTCTTGAACATGACAATGAGTTCACTGTACTAAAATGGTCCCCACAGTCACCAGATCTCAACACAATAGAGCATCTTTGGGATGTGGTGGAACGGGAGCTTCGTGCCCTGGATGTGCATCCCACAAATCTCCATCAACTGCAAGATGCTATCCTATCAATATGGGCCAACATTTCTAAAGAATGGTTTCAGCACCTTATTGAATCAATGCCACGTAGAATTAAGGCAGTTCTGAAGGCAAAAGGGGGTCAAACACAGTATTAGTGTGGTGTTCCTAATAATCCTTTAGGTGAGTGTAGATGCCACAACTACTACTTAGGCATTTTTTCATGAGACTGACTGTGTTGCCAAGGTTTCTATGGCAATGAAAGTGGATACCGAGGATAACTTGGACATGGCGCCATTGACAGGCGACACAATGAGGGACGTTACACTGGTTAAAACTGCAAATTTGGATTTAAACATCATTGGGAAAATTTTGAATTAATGTAAATACACAAGTGGACAAAATATATAACACTGTGCTAGTGGTTTTGGATATTTTCATGAAAAATCTTACATATTGTGCCTTTAAAGCTTGACAATCACATTAACTTCACTTTTGTTGTATGGAAAAAGCAGCCTGGACAATCTGCTATATCAGGAATTTTCAGTCTTTTAGATGCCAAAGACCCCATATATGATCATCATCAAGTGAGTATCTATATAGATTTTATATATATATATATATATATATATATATATAGGACTTAATACAATTTATATTATAAATTTATCTAAAATATTTTCTATTAAGCTACATTATTATGTTTTTTCCTACTCACAGTACTGTTAGATTAACTATTTATTTACTTATTTATTATAATCATGTTATTTATTTACTTTTTACATTTTTAACACTGTTCTTTAAACTCTTTTAAAAACGTTTTTATTTAAATGTTGTAAGAATTATGACACGGTAGTTCATAATAACTACACTATTTGTATTGAGATGTAGAATAGGCCTTTGAATAAAATTACACTGTTCCTTTATTCAGTGGAATTTGCTTCATCGGGTCCAATTAGGTTGCAGGATCAAACTACAAAAACCCTCTAATGCAGTTCATATAAAGAAACAAAACAACCAAAAAAAAGAGAAACCACAAGACGCAAAATCAACACATGGAAGCAGCTTATGAAAGGAGAGCCATTTGAGAGATTTGAGCTTTAACAACAAATATGCATGCAGACAAAATGTAACTATTCTAAACTTTAGCCCTATGAGAGGTGTGTTGCTGGGAAAAGGTACACTTGAGGACAAAGTGGATTTTTTTTTTTTTCTCTTTTTTTATTTTTTACTAATGATAATTCCACTTGGGTAATGTAATGAATCACTGCACATACACAAAAAGACACACATACATTGCCATGCAATAATGCTGGTGTGAGTAAATGCCCTCCTTCAGGTCCACTGTAAAGGAATGTATTCTCCTCAGGGCTGCTGATGGGTCAGCTAGATTACAGCTCCTCTGACCTACAACAACCTGCTTGTCTAGACAGCTTTGGGTTGGAGCAGATTCCCCTCTTCTTAGCACCACTGTGGTGACTGGGTTTGTATGAGGTAAAGCCTTCAGAATGTCACTTTGAGTCACACAATACCTGTATTGACGCTCTGACTCCTTATCTGTCTCTGTTAATCTTTCTCTCTCAATCTAGTCTTAACCTTACTGTCTTTCTGAGGCCACATACTCTCTGTTAGTCTATTCATTTGTTCACTGGTGTCATATTTCTTTGTCTTTCATACTACTTGTCTTATAAAATTTCCTGCCCTCGGTTTTGAATCACCCCTGCTCACTTTCAAGTAGTTTACATAAGATGGTTTTAAGGATGCTCATCAAGCACAGACTGAACTAAATTGCACAGTCAAGGATACTACCTACATTTGTTTTTTCTTTTTTTTTTTTTTTTTCTTTCTGTTTTAAAGTTTTGGATGGGGCTAAATCTTTGTTCTGCACATCTGAGGTATGTGAGTTATGGAATATTGGACTCTTGCTGAAAATAATTAGTAGTGCATCCACTGCAAAACACACTCAGAACAATTTAGCAATCACATAGAAACACCCTAACATTGTGATAGCAACTTCTGCATGGGCAAGCACCACTCACTTTTTCTACAGAAAACATAAAAATCAAATTGCAGTGTGCCATTTCTTTGCCACTTGCAGCACCAAATGGAATTGCAAATTAAGTGGTTGTTTACGAAACACGTCCTCCTTCTGCTATTGTTTGGAGAGGGAAAAAAAAAGGTAATCCCATCCTTAAAACCATTGGTTGAGTCAATGTTGCCATGGTTGGCTCCTCAAACAATAAGAGCAATGTTGAACACATTACAGACAGAGCCATAGTATTTAAACTTTCTGAGGAAATCAATACAATAAGCTATGATAGGAGAAAGCATTTAACATTAAAACTTTGCATACAGCAGCCTAATTGAGAGAACAGTCAACTTTATACAGACAGCGATCAAGGAAGTGCAGGGTTGAGATGAGAACCACTGGATTACACTGACCTGAAGCCTGTCATAAGAGCAAAAGAAGCCACTCATCTGACTAGTTGTTTTAAGATAGTTATATGCACCTGTTTTTTGGTCAATTGAATTACAAAAATCATATCCTTAGTCCCAATTTCTAGCTGAAACATTTAATAAAGGTTAGCTGTTAAGAGTAGTCCATTCTTGCAGAGCCAGTCTATATGTTACCAAGCAAGGGACATAGAAGGTCAAGATAAATAACTTAAAAGAAAGAAAGGAGAAAGATAATGAGAAAAGAGGAGCAAGATGAGTAGAAGCAGAACCACATTCAGGAACATTTTCAGCAAGACTGAAGTTAAATAGCCATAATTATCTACAATCACAGTGAGTTAAATATATATGCGGATACAAGGCTGCTCAGAGGTATCCCTTATAAACACTTAGATAAGCCACAAATATGCTATATTCTCAATCCACACACATCACAGGCACACACACACGCATATGTCTGTACTCACAGTGCCCTTATCATGCATTCATAAACTGTAAAAAACACACACTCAAAACTAACAACCTAAATGATCTGTGGTTATTACTACAATGCAAAAGCTGTCAGATTCTTCTCTACTCTAATCCACCAACACTTCACAAATGGAAACGGGCAAAGAGCAGTCCAAATACAGAATGAGGCCTCTTACAATATTTACTATTGTTCTATAACAAAAGAAAGAGAGGAGTGAGGCCCAAAAATAACCCTCGATAAGCCCATTACCATCACTGTGAGCCTCAGCCGGAAAGATTTTGTCATTTCCAACACAAATACAGTGAATAACAAATGATTACATGAGTCTAGAATGAATGTATGTTAGAATCATATGTCCATACGGAATATTGTTACTTTATAATCACTGTTATTCTATTAAGGTGATATAAAAAAAAAATCTGTTAGAGGTGAGACCACTGATCATGTTCAGCAGTCACATTGGTTAGGACAGGAAACGAGAGATTAATACTTTGAAAAACTAAACGAAGTACAGTATGGAAAGGAAAATGTGAATTGGGCTTCAATAATGTAGCAAATAAAATGTAGTGTACAATGCTTTTACCTTTGTTGTCCTTCCTGCTGCTCTGATGAACTCTCAATTCATCTGATTTGATAAAATCAATGCTGGCATATGTGTTGATACTGGAGGTGGTGTTTCCTCCTGCGCCACCCAATCCCCCAGTCAACCCTCCAACTACAGGAGAGAAAAATGAGTGAGGGCCAGAAGGTCCATCCACACTGGTTTGATTCTCCTTACTGACCAAGTCTAAATCAATGTAGTTCAAGCCTTGCTCAAGGGTTAAGGAAGATGCCTGAGCAGCAGGGAGAGTTGCCACTCCGGGGCTGGCACACTGTGGAGAGGGTGGCTGATTATTAGACCAAAGGTTGCTCTCTAATCCTTGCTGTCGTGGTGGACCACAATGTGGTGTTTCAGGAAAAGGAGAAGGAGAAGCAGAGGGGGAGATGGGGAGAGTTGGAGGTGCTATGAATGTCTCAGAGCGATGCCGCCTTCTTGCTGATGATTCCACCCTCACTAGACGGGCACCCTGATCCAAATTTGAAAAAGCTTTGGGTGAAGGATAATTCATGTTATGCTCCTGCTCCATGGAGGATGACAGAGCTGTTTGGCCAGGTTTAGGGGACATGGATTTTTTATCTGTATCCAATCCAAATTTCATCTCAGTATAGTCTGTAAAAGGAGCAGCAGTGACATCTGTCATGCTGCTCTTCCTGAGTCCCATTTCCACTTCTTGTTTAACTTGAGGAGCTCTGCTGATCTCCTCTCTGACCTTTGGGGCAGGTTTAAAAGAAGAGAGAGGAGTGAGAGAAGAGGGTGAGTTACCCAAGTCCATGTTCACATATTCAGAGGATAAAGAGATAGAGGTGGAGAGGGGTGCTGAGAAGCTCCGGGGAAGGTTGGCAGATCCACCTTGACATGGTTGTGGTCGGTGAAAAGCTCTTTGATGTCCTTGTGCCATGGAGTTCCCTGGCTCAGCTGTAGTCCTCCCCTTGTTATGTCCTCCTCTCTCACCCTGATAAACAATGCTCACATACTCTCCAGGGCTCTGGGATGCAGTTGGGAGCAAAGTCTCCCTGACTCTCGGCAACGTATTGGCTTTGGACATATCCACAAAAAAGCTGGACAACTTGTCCTTTCTTGGCTGTAAATGACCCTGTTTCTGAAAACCTGGCCCACGTTTCTGCTGGTGATGGTGTTGGGCTGAAACTTTGGGGTGAGCTCCCCCTACCCTGTGTACTGTGGTCAGTCTGGTTGCTCTTCCCACTCCACCAACAGACAGAGACAACGATCTGTCTTCAAGGCTTTCACTGCTAGCTGAACTAGAGGAGAAAGAGGAAGAGGACAGAGAGAGTTGTCCACCACCACCTGAGCCCACAGGTGTGTCCCCTCCACAATGGTAACCAACCTTTCCTCCTGCTTCACCTCTACCCATAGAAACCCTGTCCAGATCATCTTCAAAACGGGTTGAGAGGGCAGTGTGTTTATATGAACGTGGCAGCGAAAAATAAGAATAGACCATCTTTGGCTGCAGTGGTTGCTGCTCTGGGTGTGATGGAGGAGTACTGCAAGCTGACCTGGCACTAATAGGTGACATGTTCATGTAGTCGCTGCCTGCCCGACTCTCCATGCTGCCTCTGCTTCCCCAAATGCATCCACTAAGGCCATGTAAGTCCGGTGAACAGCTACTGTTCGGAGACATCATCATGTAGCCCTCATTAATGGGTAGGCGGATGTGCTGAGGGGGTGAGACACTACTATTGGGGGTCATGGCCATGTATTCATCTCCACCTTTTGGCACTACATCTGAACCAGAAACTGATAGTGACAATGAAGCAGGAGGAGCTGTAACACCTGGTAACATGGACATGTAGCCACTGTCAATTGAGGAGTCTTCAGGCCCCCCTTTAGTACTGACACCTTTATCTGCTGAGTTTTCCTGCACCAATGATGTTGTAGCTGAACCACCTGAGCCTCGGCGTGAAGTGAAAGACTCTCTACTTGCACTGCGTGACATCACTGCATAGTCTTCTTCATCCTCTTCTTCTTCCTCTCTGCGGTGTGGGACCAAACGCTCCTGGGTAGAGGTGGGCGGTAAAGAAGCCCGCTTGCTGAGCAGCCTGCGGTCAGCCTCACACTCGCGACTAGATGAACGACGAAGAACCCTGCGTCCATGAACACGTTTGTGACACCCTTCTCTGTGACCCATCAGGATATAACTGGCTCTACCTTCAACAAGGGCACCAGGGAGCCCTGCAGCTAGCAAGGAGTGCTCTCCGGGGCTGGAGCCATACTCATCTGAGGAACCATAATCACTGGGTGATCCTGACATGGACACTCGCTGAGGAATGCGAGCATAAGTGCAGATGGGAACTGTCCCAAAGGCAGCTCCACCTAACCCACATTCTGACCCATGACCAGAGCTAGATGAGAGGCTGGGAGCTGGGGAAGGTGCAGGGTTAGGGGTGTATCGTGCAAGGCTGAGGGTGATCTTCGCTGGAGTTGGTGCTCGTGTGGGTTTAGGCCTCAAGGTTGGGGTAGTTGAGCAGGATGAACCATTGAGACTTGGACTTGTACTGAGTGCCGTTGCTCTGCCCCCTCCATCCTCTGTACGAGCACCAATGCTGGCTGTCCGTGACCTAGAGAATCCATGCCGTGGAGTAGGAGACGTGTTGGTATTCGAGACTCCAGGGGTTTCCGTTCTAGCACGTCTGGAAAAACCAACCTGTGAAGGGGGTAGATTTGGGTGGTGTCGTCTAGAAGGTACACTGATAGGGTTAGAGGCAGTTCCTCCTCCACAGCTCACACCAACAGTTTGGGATTTGCTTCTTTGACGAAATTCTTCACTCAGAGCCTTCATGGCCTCAAGGAGGGTCTCATGCATGTTCTGTGCCACCACTGAATCCTCTACTTGCATCCAGAATTCTCCAGGGCCTGTCATGGCAGAACGACCAACTTCAATGAAAAAAAAGTTCTCTGAGTGGCCACAGCGTCGAACATTCATCAGCTGGAGGACCACAGCTGCAACATCAGAGTTGAGTTTGACAAAGTTGACTGTTTTGTCTGTCAAGCAAAGTCTGTAGATTCCAACTAGATTCCTGGCCTGACCCAAACCTTTTGGCCAGACTTTAACTTGCCAGACCTCCTTAAAGGCTGGGCCAGGGGAAGGCAGTCCACAGTCTCCTCCACTGCCACACTCATCAGGAGTCTTACCTACAGATACAAAATAAAAGATAGGAATACAATTGAAAAGTGAAATTAACATGCATAGATTTTGTTGATTGTGTCTATAGACATAATTTAAATAATCATTTTAATTTAGTGATAATCAGAATTGTCACTTGAAATGTATGTCTCCACACAGCACACTATTAGTTGAAGGAAGCCACACTAATTTAAAAAAGATGTCACAAGTTTGGGGTAAAATTTTATAAGTGGAAAAAAGTATTTTTATAAGTATTTTTATAAGATACTATATTTCACTATATGTTCACCATATTTAGAGCAAAATGTTATGATGTTGCCTTTCTAACCCAGTCATCTTCTTAAAAAAATGTCATGAATACCTGCATACAAATACATAAGCAATTCACAAATTATTTAGTTTTATTACTGTGTGTGTGTGTGTGTGTGTGTGTGTGTGTGTGTGTGTGTGTGTGTGTGTGTGTGTGTGTGTGTGTGTGTGTGTGTTCTCAAAGGCCAAAAATTTATTTGTTACATTTACGTGACAGCTTTTAGTTAAGAACTAGAAAGTAGCCCTGTGCCAATCAAACCAGCCCAGGTCGGAACAAATTTTTGACTGCTTAGTGTATAATAATGGTTGTACAAATACCGGTAATAAATGAGTGTATAATACATAACTGATTTTACTGCAGTTTGCTATTTATCTGACAAATGTTGCACATTTCGTAGCGTACGTGCTTGTAAAAATGGAGCAAGAGATGCTCTCCGTGTAGTTGTTGGATACAAACAGTACGTGAATTAATTATATACGGACGCGAATTAACCGCGTATAGAATCGCTTGCTCGGCAACTAATGTCTCCATATCATCACACTGATGGCCTGCTGTTCAACCCGGTGATCGGTTCATTCAGCGGCGGGGTGGGGGGGGATCATGTTTTACCAAAACACGAGGGATGGGGCAAGAGAATACCCGTATTCCAATAAACACGCACGGCTGCCGCGGCTCCCCTCCCCGGCAGAATCGCTATGACAGAAATGTAGGTTACACGTACATGCACAAATGTGTAGAAAAACAAAAACAGTCCTGAGCGCTGCAGCAGCACTGCACAATGCGCCACTCTCGCTCTACGAACTATAGTAGTTCTGTCTAGTGATACGAGCATTTGAATATTTAATATTTTACACGTCGATGTTCTATTAATAATTCAATGAAAATCAAATTATGAATTTGTCTATTTGATCGATGCATTGAAGGGTTCTACAAAGCATGCACCGTAATCAATCTATTTATTTTAATAATACCGCGTGCGTCCACATTTCCAGGTGTGGTGGCTACATTAAACAGACGGGTGGGGTAGAACGTGCATTTGAATCCAAACAGCTTTGCAAATATAGATCGGCTGAAGCCAAGGGGACTCCCCATCATCAACACGCAAGCTGATGGGCAGGTTAAGAAACTACAACCACCAAGGTCTATATGCTGCAGCATATATGTGAAAGACAGGTCATCCACGAATTCGCGTCAAGGGTGCAACATAATTTCTGACTCACAGTTAGATTGTAGATCCAGCATGGCCTGGTACCATTCGTTTTGGACCTCCTCGGTGTCCGCGGCTATGGCAAAGCTCTCCCCGCGGGTATACAGCACTATCATGTGCTTGTTCTTTGAATCTGCCCGTTTGTTGATGTTGAAGCAAGAGTCTAGGTTCACTGCTTTCTTTGGGACTGGTGACTTGCTTCGGAATTTCTTTTCGTTTTCATAATATTCGAGTCTGGCCGGGCCCTGCTCCGATGCAGCCCGGAGAACGAAAAAGCGCCGGTGCATAGATTTCTGCTTGCGGAGATAACCGCTTTTCCGCACGTCCTCGTAGCTCTGCTGCTCCATCGCCGCCTGGTTCTCCATTGCTGGGCGAGTTGCTTGTTTGTTTGTCTTTATCCAGCAAAGCCTGCCTAAAATCGGTGGTATGTTTTACATTCGTCCATGATAGCAGCAGTTCTCTTCTCTCTCATCATGCAATCACGCGCCCTCGAGGAGAGCCCAAATAAGCGCTTGAGATTGTTTTCCTCCTGGTCCAGCTTGTATGGTTGTGTGCACCCAGGCTCCACTGACAGGCGTGCACATGCGGCATGCGACGTCTGCACTAGCATGCAGTTCTAGCATGCAGTTCTGCTGTGTATCATTAAGCGTACCAAAAATTGTTTACTGTACAGCTCTACCTCGCACACTCGGATGCCACCCTCTGCCTGCACTATGAGACTCTGGTAAACCCGTTAATGCCAGTGCATGTGGTGTACACAGAGCGGAACTGAGACTGCACTGATTTCAGTGTTGTCTGGATATGGATTCGTTGAAAGATACAGTTAAACGTCCTTTAGGTTTACCTAATTCACAGATTTCTTGTGCCAGATTTTCTATTCCACATTAAAGGGTTTCTTTAAATTGCCAGTTTGGATATGGCAGTTTAGGGGAATGCATGTCGGAATTATTTTTAGAACTATTTCGAAAGGGTATTCACTTAATATTAGCATGATTCTGCTTTTCACGTAGTATTGCATTTTTTAATTATTAAATGCGGAATCCCCCTCTCTACTGTCATTGGCAAGTCTCTTGCGCTAGTGCACCATTCATGGTGAGGCGTTTGCGACACCTGTTGGTTGCCTTTTGCAATGTTTTTGTGTCAGTGCAATAAGGCGAAACTCATTTGACAGTTTTCACCTGTATCAAGAAATGAGATTCTAGCCTAATTCTGAAATCTGAAATGCATATAAATAGTCTATTTACAACAGGAATATGAATTATTTATTATTGTTTCAGCCACAAACGATTTGACTTAGTAAGAGAGGACATAAGACTCAGCAAGGTTCCCCACTTTCCATGTCAATATTCGAAGGCGAAGCGCCTCCAACAGTCTATGAATTTTCCTGTTGTAGTCCTGCATAAATTACACAAAAAAAATGTGTTTGTTTTAACTGTGTATTAGAACTTAAACTGTAATAAAATAATGAGATCTCAAGATTTGTGTAGCTAACACGTATGAGAAAAAAATAATATGTAATGCCACAGAAGTTCTTCAGGTGCAGGAGATAGCCTACTTTAAAGAGTACCCACAGAAATCACAGAAATCTACTTTTACTTGGCCTACATTGTTTTATTACATAGTTTTCATTTTACATAGGGGTTTTAAACAAAATAATGGTGCTATAACTTTCCCACCTCTTCTTTAATCACAAGCAAAGCAATACGGCATGCTCTTTCAAGCCTTCAGCTTTTTGGTCTCTTTATTTTTCTCCGTGCTTACTTTTAGGGCACTCGGCTGTGTACACACCGTTTTTGACAGACGCGATAAACCTCCAAACCATAGATAGACCGTAAAAAAAGAAGCTCCAAACCCACGAAAATGCTCCAAGTTCATCTATGGCGCGCTCAGCTTCCGGCTTCCCATATATGGACTTGTAAACTCTGAACGTACAAAAGGCCTTCTGTTTGACTGAATGATGAATCTGACAGGCAGTCACTTTTGATTTTACAGTTTTCAGAGGCTGTCACGGAGATCTCAGGGCAGTATTAGGATCATGTCTTTCTTTCTTTCTTTCTTTCTTTCTTTCTTTCTTTCTTTCTTTCTTTCTTTCTTTCTGAATCATGTTTTCTGCATGCTTGCTTAGCTACTACTTTTTCTGAGCCCCGACTCCGGTCTCTCGGTTGTTGATTATGATTATGATAATGTCCATAAACTATTTGTTTAAACAAAAAATTACTTTTATTTACAAATATCCTCTCTATCAAAATCACGTAAACGCAATTTATCGCGTTTTTTATAGCCTACCTATAATAACAATGCGGACAACTTAGTGAAAATTAATAACATTCTTAGATATCTTTTTAAATATATTGAATCCCCTGATATATGACCTTGTGAACGTGATCATTTTGTTTGGTTAATATCAATTTTACACATGTAAATTTAAGAAATGTAACCCCTCCTTTACTTTATACATACATTTTTAAAAACAACACGGACAACTGTGTCTTATTCCGGAGTTTGTTCAATTCGGTTATATTGGACATTTTACCAGTTGACGACAATGAATGATGTGGGTTTTTATGCATTTTGTTCTGTTTTTTTATTATTATTTATTATTATTATTATTATTATTATTATTATTATTATTAAGGGTTAAATGGAATCGATTAAAAATAAGTGCAACTATTCAGTTGTTTTTTAAATGCATCCAACGAAGGGAATGATTTGGTTGGCCAGCTACTAAAGGTTCACCACTTCAGGGTTATCCAGTGAACGGTGCGCTTCGTCTCCTCTTAAGATATTAGAATATTGTCGAAAAGTTATTTTAAACGAGAAAGGACATGGAGGTAAACGGTGGTCCTGCAAACCCCTCAGTGATTGCTGAGGTATCGTTCTCGTTTCAAGATGAACTGACTGCGACCCTTCAAAACGCGCTCGGTGTTGCGGTAGAAATCGCCGTTTCGGAGATCACCAGACTGCTTGACAGAGCCCTCAGAGATGTGCAGGGCAAGATTCAAGATGCTCTGCGGGACAACAGCGCGCTCAAGTTTAGGCTGCAGACAGCTGAAACGCAACTTTCTACTGTGTGTGGTCGCCTGGAGCAACAGTCACAGAGACTCGAAGATTTTCCCATCGGTTGTAGCAATCAGTTGGTGACAAACCCTCCCATCAGCTGCAGCAGGGTTCAGCGTGGGGGTCGGCAGTTAAATACCCTTAACGTCGGACAACCAACCGAGTCCAGTGTGGACTCGGAACATGATTATGAGGTATGTGGATCCAAGGAAACTAATATATTCCAGCGAGGATCAATCTGTGGGAACCCAAATGGAGGCGCGGTCGCTCAGACTTTAAACTCGGATTCACTTGAGGAATCAACCCACTGTAGATTAGATGAGACGAATGGTAAGCTATTTGATTTTTAAAAAATAATGCATAAAATAAAGGTTTAAATCACTTACAATGACCGTCTGTCAATAGCGCAATAACAGTACGCCTTTGTAACTACTGGCCCATTTTGACTTCATGTTTACTCTTTTCTTTTTCATGTATCCCCACGTGGGTTGTTATTAGTCATAACAGTGTTGCTGTCTCAGTAGTGGCACCCATGTACACCTTATTGCACTGTTCAAGTTTAACCTGCTTACAAACCAAAAAAAAAAAAAAGAAAGTTAATTGATTTACTAAGTAATACTTTATACTTACCATAACTTTAAATGGTTTAAGATCACATTATGTAATTTTGCCTCGTGACATTTTATTTAGTTTTGTTTCTTATTTTTGCTAGCAGTAATGTACAGTAGGGGTTTTATGGGCATTTTCTGTTACAAAGTTAATGTTTATTGCATTTTTTGTTTTGTTTTCCTTGATCAAATGTTGGCCATGTTTTATGGACAGTTAACTTAAAAATAAACGAGAATCAGCACACTGATGCTCCCAAAGATTTATTTAAATGAACAACGTTTCGATGTTACATTAAGTAAAAAGCTATTTTGATATTGGTTTATTAACATTATATTGCTTAATGAAATATACTGTTATACAGGCACCAATACACTCACCTAAAGGATTATTAGGAACACCATACTAATACTGTGTTTGACCCCCTTTCGCCTTCAGAACTGCCTTAATTCTATGTGGCATTGATTCAACAAGATGCTGAAAGCATTCTTTAGAAATGTTGGCCCATATTGATAGGATAGCATCTTGCAGTTGATGGAGATTTCTGGGATGCACATCCAGGGCACGGCTCCTGCTTCCACCACATCCCAAAGATGCTCTATTGGGTTGAGATCTGGTGACTGTGGGGGCCATTTTAGTACAGTGAACTCATTGTCATGTTCAAGAAACCAATTTGAAATGATTCGAGCTTTGTGACATGGTGCATTATCCTGCTGGAAGTAGCCATCAGAGAATGGGTGCATGGTGGTCATAAAGGGAAGGACATGGTCAGAAACAATGCTCAGGTAGGCCGTGGCATTTAAACTATGCCCAATTGGCACTAAGGGGCCTAAAGTGTGCCAAGAAAACATCCCCCACACCATTATACCACCAGCAGCAGCCTGCACAGTAACAAGGCATGATGGATCCATGTTCTCATTCTGTTTACGCCAAATTCTGACTCTACCATCTGAATGTCTCAACAGAAATCGAGACTCATCAGACCAGGCAACATTTTTCCAGTCTTCAACTGTCCAATTTTGGTGAGCTTGTGCAAATTGTAGCCTCATTTTCCTATTTGTAGTGGAGATGAGTGGTACCCGGTGCGGTCTTCTGCTGTTGTAGCCCATCCGCCTCAAGGTTGTGCGTGTTGTGGCTTCACAAATGCTTTGCTGCATACCTCGGTTGTAACGAGTGGTTATTTCAGTCAAAGTTGCTCTTCTATCAGCTTGAATCAGTCGGCCCATTCTCCTCTGACCTCTAGGATCAACAAGGCATTTTTGCCCACAGGACTGCCGCATACTGGATGTTTTTCCCTTTTCACACCATTCTTTGTAAACCCTAGAAATGGTTGTGTGCGAAAATCCCAGTAACTGAGCAGATTGTGAAATACTCAGACCGGCCCGTCTGGCACCAACAACCATGCCACACTCAAAATTGCTTAAATCACCTTTCTTTCCCATTGTGACATTCAGTTTGGAGTTCAGGAGATTGTCTTGACCAGGACCACACCCCTAAATGCATTGAAGCAACTGTCATGTGATTGGTTGATTAGATAATTGCATTAATGAGAAATTGAACAGGTGTTCCTAATAATCCTTTAGGTGAGTGTATGTCGTCCCGTAATACCTCAAACATTGTCACAGTATTTTTTTGTGGTGAATTTCTGGCAACCACAGCTGCCAATTTTTTACCATAAATTTAACAAGATATATATATTTTTTTGTACAGTGTATATACATCTATTATTGCTACTGTGTAGTTTGGACAGGATTGATTAAACTTAATGAGTCGCTCCCTTTTCAGACATCAAGAATGATCAACACAATATGAACAAAACAGACCAGGCATGTGCTGGGACAGTTACAAGTGAGGGGTCATCCCTTGAAGTGGCTGTAAAGGTGGAGAAAGAAGAGCGTTATGATGACCCAATCCCAGTGTCCCTCTCTGTAGTGGAGGAGCCCAACTCAGACAGCCTTTCTCTGGCTCAGTCTCGACTATTGGAAGACTGGAGACCTGAGCCATTGCACTCAGAGAGCTGCCAATCAAACATGCACTGCCAGTCCACCAACCAACACCTAGGTTAGTACTACTTGGACTATTGACTTGTTGACATAAGTAATATACCATGCTAGTAGGGTGATGTTAATTTGCACCGAGTACAATAATAACACAGGTATACACCATATTACAAGATTTTTACATGTAGTTTTTCGTTTTCTCTGCCTCTAGACCTAGATTTCCTGTCATCCTCAAGCTCATGCCAACAAACCCACTTCCCAAAGCACCACAACAACCATTATAAGAGTCCCGGGCGCCATGCGTTTCCCCCTGGCCGGAGCCCTTATCATTGTAGCCTATGTGGGCGAGACTTCAACCGTAAACACCATCTCAAGATCCATCAGAGGATCCATACAGGAGAGAGGCCATACACTTGCTCTATCTGCAGCGCACGCTTCAGTCACGCATTGACACTCAAGCGCCACTTCCGCCTTCATACGGGAGAGAAACCTTATGTTTGCGGTCAGTGTGGAAAAAAGTTTCGAAATGATGGTGGATTGAAGGTTCATCAATGTTCATGACAGTTGTATAAATGCACTATTTATGGTACTCTTGTGTTGGAGGATGAATAACTAAAAGGTTATTCAATTTTTAATTCAGTCAACATTCACTTACCCATGGTGGGGTGACTTAATCTTCAAAACTAGATATGCACTGTTGTATCGCCTGGCGGTGTTTGTCGGCCAATTTTGATCAGTATCGACTACAGCATGAAAAAACCCGCTACAACAAAGCGATGGTTTATTAATTTACTACATTTCAAAATGCCTGTATATTTTACATTTAATTACTTTATTTCTGTACATGAAAACTACTGTTAGATCTACCTGAAAAGCACTGTTTATTTCATAAGCATCTTTGTTCTGTTGTATTTATGTTAGGGCTGTTAAATGATTAATTGCGGTTAACTGCATCCAAAATAAAAGTTTGTGTTTACATAATATATCTGTGTGTGTGCTGTGTATAATTATCATGTATATTTGAATACACTCGCATACATGTATGTATTTAATAAATAGTTGCATGTGTATATACTCTATATATATATTTATATAATTTATATTATATATAAATATTTTATATATAAATATAATTTTTTCTTAAATATACACATGTATGTGTGTTTTTATATATACATAATAATTATACACAGCACACACAGATATATTATGCAAACAAACTGATTACATTTTTTTCATTTTGGATGATTCGATTAATCGTTTAACAGCCCTTTATGTTGGCATATGGAATGTTAAATGGATGTTAAATCCATGTTCAATAGAAATGATTTTATGATGCAGCAATAAACTAGCTAGTATACCTTAATGCATGCGTTTTTGAACTTTGTTAATTTAAAACATGACTGAAATCTATTTAATAACAAAAGTTCAAATGAAAGAGCAAGTGACATATCTGTATCGGAATATTTATTATATATAGTTGTTTATTAAAATCGGTATCCTATTGGTGCACCCGATTAAAATTAAAAACACAAATTAAGATATTTTCAATGAAACCTGTTTCTGTTCCTCCCTTGAACTTCCAGGTGACCAAAACTTAGAAGATCCAAAATCGAATCCATATGAATCAAGCAGTTTAAACCAAGTCTTGTGAGAGATATGATTGATGAAATGAGCGCAAGTAAATAATCTCAGATTTTTTTTATTTTTAGTTGAATTATCCCTTTAAGATAATATTCCTGCATTCATCCCTGAAATGACTGTCCCTGCTTTGAATGAAAAACATCTATCAAATGAATATCCATTATATCTTAATGCCTTTGAAAAGATTTAAAGTGCCTGACAATAGGACCCTGAATCTGGGCAATATTTTAGTCTTTAATATGAACAGTTAGATTGAATCTCCACTCCAGAAATATTGGATCCAGTCTTTTTACCAGATTGCATCAGAAGACGTCCATTCTGTTTTTCTGATACCCAAAACCAGTTAACAGAGAATCTTATATGATACCCCAAATCAGTTAACAAATCTGTATTTTGTCTGGTCCACAAAACTGTATTAACTAAAAGTCTGTCTGAGAGGTTGACAGAGTTGTGAAATAGCAGAAAGCAGGAGAAAAAAATCATCAGTTTATTAAATAATCTAACTTGCATATGTTTCAATGCTTAGACTTCCTCTGAACTTCATTCTGTACTTTGTCTGACCAGCACAAATTATACCAAACCAAAAACAATGGGAAATTACTGCTTCACATCATTGTTCTGTGATGTTAAAAACCCTGAAATAGAGACAGTCTATTATCTCTAACTACTATACAAATATCCCTTGAAACCACACAATCATAAAATTAAACAACAATAAAAAGCAGTAAAATAATAAGTAATATAAAATGAACAAATGGATTGAACATTTGATTAAATGGAATAATAAAACAAGCAGGAAGGTGGCTGGCCGCACACTGGATTCAATACAGACAAAAATATTCTGATACATAAACTTTTTTTGATACTTTTTTTAGTCTGTATTGAATCCGCCTTCCTGCTTGTTGATTCTCATGGCTCCATGCGCCTGAGAAAAAAAAGACGATTTTTCCAGTTTACATTAAATGGAATAATTAAATTATGATTGATTATACATTATTACATACATATACATTATTAATAATAATAAAATAAACAGCTGTATGGTCGCTCTTTGAAAGCTACACACACAGGTTGCAATTAAGAATCTTAAATACTTGAATATTATGTATGTACTGTTCTATATTGTACCATGAGCTGTCATTTTAAATGATAATATTGCTGGCATTTTTATATAGATATAATAAAAATATAAATATATTAGATATAAAAGAAGTAGTGGCACAGTGGTAAGAGGTAGTGTACAGTCAGTTTCCCTAATAACAATATTTTACACAGACACAAGTCTGCTAGTGTCAACCAGTGCTACTTTAAGTTGTGTTTTATAGGATATGCTGTTTAAGTAATAATTTGTTGTGCCTGCTAACCAAAGTCCAGGTGAAATGTAAGGCTAGGCATAGATTCAAAGCACTGGGGAAATGGGGTCAGTACTATATATTATATTTATTTTATAGTCTGAATCAGTTTGTGAAATTAATTAATTTATTTTTCACTTCTGGAAATCTTGGATTTGCATTTTAGAAAATAGTTTCCAACTCTGGAATGAATCCCTGTTCAGGATTGTGGTGATAAAAATCTCTGTCTTTCTGCTCTCCGCTTTGTGCAAGTTAGTGACCAGTAGTTTGCTTTATTCATTCTACAATCATCCTGTAAGCAGATGAAACAGAAACTGTAATAGCATGATGTGCATGTTACAAACTTGCATCCTTTTTCATGCATAATCAGACTGTGACACTTGGGACAGGCTCTGAACATTGGACAACCAAGCACTTTGCTCTTTGGATCTGATACCACTTCACAGGTTAGCAGTGTGGAGACGAGGGGGCACAGCATGTTGGTGCAGGCAGCAGAAGAGCAGGGGTAGAGGCAGGAGCCACACAGGAGCTGAGTGCTCAGGCATTGAGTACACTGAAGCAGTTCACTAGTAGTACACCCTTTTATAGATGCAGGTTTCAGTGCAGAGGAACAAATTGGGCACTTTGGAAAAATGTAAGACATGAGTACTAATTAATAAAGTGCAGCTTCTTGACATTGATGGGTTTGGTACAGTCTGTAGTTAATGACAATTAAGTTAATATGCAGTGCTCACTGTGTTTGTGGGATCTGTGTTTTTTCCTTCTTTTTGAGAAGCGTTGACGGGTTGGTTATCCATTACTGATAGTGATTGAGAGGGAGGAGAAAGTGCCTTCACAGACCAGAGAGAAGATACAATGACTAATTTGATCAGTTTAATCCAGTGACTTAACCAAAGCCAGCACTATTGTTGCACGAGGCTTTACTGTTTCACTGCTTTTAAGGATATTTATATTCGACTGGTATGATGCAACATTATAGTTGTAAGCTCACAACAGAATGTCTTTAACATAAAAGTGTTCTCACCTTTAAAAAATGTCCCTCCTGGCCAAGATCATCAGTCAGATTGTGCACCTGTGAATTTCCTATAGAACAGTGATCGGCAATTTTTGGGGCTTTACAACATCTGAAATGTTATTATACGATTGACTGAAGCATTGCTTAGGCATGTTGCGTCGTACTTTTCTCAGGACAAAGTGAAAGTGAAAGTCATTTTTTCGATGATTGTGAATATATTTATAAACAAACTTGCTCATAATCAGTTATACATTTTGAATGGTACAGTAATAAACAAAACAATTACCAGCTCCCATCGTGGTCTTTCTTCTTGCAGCCCACCGTATAACTGTTTGTCTCACACTTTTTGGTTCTTCCTTATTTGCCTTTATACCTGCGTTTTTCACACAGTTTTTCCTGGTTCTTCGTTTCATCTGATCTTTTTGAGTGAGATAATAATAAAAATCTCACTGTAAATATCAATGCTGTGTTGTCGAGCCGTTGTTCTGTGTAGAACTGAAAGTGTTTTGTTTACAGGAGCAACCCACAGCTGAGTTCTGGAAAGTCCTAGGGTTACTAATGAAGGTTTATGACATGATAATCATATCTTTAGTGCTTTGAAATCTTTTGTCTATTTGTAAATTAAAGGTTAATAATAAATTCCATAATTTGTGTGACCTGTTCATGAACTGATTCATGAAAGACAATTATTGTTACGTTTATTTTTAACATGCTGACCAGCTTTAAATCAAATGTAAATTAATTGACTTAAACTATGAGTTATAAATACATAAGTGTTATGATGACCCAATCCCAGTGTCCCTCTCTGTAGTGGAGGAGCCCACTAGCTTATAACATACACTCACCTAAAGGATTATTAGGAACACCTGTTAAATTTCTCATTAATGCAATTATCTAATCAACCAATCACATGGCAGTTGCTTCAATGCATTTAGGGGTGTGGTCCTGGTCAAGACAATCTCCTGAACTCCAAACTGAATGTCAGAATGGGAAAGAAAGGCGATTTAAGCAATTTTGAGCGTGGCATGGTTTTTGGTGCCAGACGGGCCGGTCTGAGTATTTCACAATCTGCTCAGTTACTGGGATTTTCACACACAACCATTTCTAGGGTTTACAAAGAATGGTGTGAAAAGGGAAAAACATCCAGTATGCGGCAGTCCTGTGGGCGAAAATGCCTTGTTGATGCTAGAGGTCAGAGGAGAATGGGCCGACTGATTCAAGCTGATAGAAGAGCAACTTTGACTGAAATAACCACTCTTACAACCGAGGTATGCAGCAAAAGCATTTGTGAAGCCACAACACGCACAACCTTGAGGCGGATGGGCTACAACAGCAGAAGACCCCACCGGGTACCACTCATCTCCACTACAAATAGGAAAATGAGGCTACAATTTGCACAAGCTCACCAAAATTGGACAGTTGAAGACTGGAAAAATGTTGCCTGGTCTGATGAGTCTCGATTTCTGTTGAGGCATTCAGATGGTAGAGTCAGAATTTGGCGTAAACAGAATGAGAACATGGATCCATCATGCCTTGTTACCACTGTGCAGGCTGCTGGTGGTGTAATGGTGTGGGGGATGTTTTCTTGGCACACTTTAGGCCCCTAAGTGCCAATTGGGCATCGTTTAAATGCCACGGCCTACCTGAGCATTGTTTCTGACCATGTCCATCCCTTTATGACCACCATGTACCCATTCTATGATGGCTACTTCCAGCAGGATAATGCACCATGTCACAAAGCTTGAATCATTTCAAATTGGTTTCTTGAACATGACAATGAGTTCACTGTACTAAAATGGCCCCCAGAGTCACCAGATCTCAACCCAATAGAGCATCTTTGGGATGTGGTGGAATGGGAGCTTCGTGCCCTGGATGTGCATCCCACAAATCTCCATCAACTGCAAGATGCTATCCTATCAATATGGGCCAACATTTCTAAAGAATGCTTTCAGCACCTTGTTGAATCAATGGGACGTAGAATTAAGGCAGTTCTGAAGGCGAAAGGGGGTCAAACACAGTATTAGAATGGTGTTCCTAATAATCCTTTAGGTGAGTGTAGTTTATAATAACAAACAGATGTTTTTAGCTGGTCAGAACTTCACTATGATGTAAATACATAAAAAGTTTCTCAAATACTTTTCATACTATTTAAAAAAAACATTTAGACTTGAGCTTTAAACTGTAAATAGTGAGTTTTGTTCCTGTAGTTGTTTAGCTCTTTTCTTTAAATGTAAACCCGAGAGGTAACCTGCCAAACAGGTTTTCTTTGCACAGGGCATATTCCTGTACTGAAAAGTCAAACATTTGTTTCTGTATGAAAAATTCTTTACTCACACAATTAAACACTTGAAAACAAGCAGTACATTTGTTTAATATTTAAAGCTAACAGCTTGAAGCCACTAGACATTAATTTCCAAAAAAGAATACAAAACAATAAAAAGCTAATATAACAAATTATTAACAAGCCTGTTTGTTTGTGCATCGTTAACAACAGCCATTATTTAGTAGGCACCGAAAGCTAAATATTTAGCCTGCCACCATGCACACAGTGTGGGGAACACGTATGCAATAAAATTCATCATCTTATGCACCACTTCATCTAGCTTCACCCACCCCTGTAAACACTGATATATGTGTGGAGGAGACTACAAATCTGGTTATAATCCCCTGTCTTGAGCTGAAACTCCATTATATCTGATGGTCCTTATGTGGGGAAGTAAATATTGACCTCTTCTAAATCATAAATAGGACACACTTCTCTCTCTCGCTCTCTCTGTGTGTGTGTATCGGCACCATTGCAATGTGTATGCACCTAGGTGTGTGCAAACAAGCATGCATATTGTACGCTTGTGTTTCTGTCTGTCAATTTCTGCCTTTTTAGACTTCACACTATAAATCACGACAAAGGCTTGGATTCTCCCTAAGGTCTGAACCCAAACTGTCTAATGTGTTCAGCGTGTCTTTGATCTCCCTATAGTCCTGCCAGCGAGCACTGCTATAGCCAGTCACAACACAAGAAGGCCTCAGATGATAAGATTCCATATGATGTGGCATTAACTGTTTGCAAAGGCAGCTCTCACTCAGTACTTCTGCACATCAATTTGGTCTCTGTGAAGATAAGAAGACACTGTGATTAATTGGAAACAATAGATGCTGAATGCAAGATGCTGTAACAAACAGGAACTAAGGAAGGGAAGGTTTACCCAAAAATTACAAATCTGTCATCATTTACCCTTATGTTGTTACATTGGGCCCCAGTTTTCTTTCATTGTATGGACACATTTTATTTTAAATATCTTATTTTGTGTGGGTGAGTAAATTATATCATTTTCGGGGGGATCTATCCCTTTAAGTGACATACAGAGACTGTAGTTGTGTATGTCACAAAATAAAGTGAGAAGTTAGTTGGATACAGTTAGCATTAGTCACCTTATCTTTATGGCTCCTCTGGTGAGCCCTGAACTGCTCAGGGTTTGTGAACATCTTTTGGCAGAATGGGCAGACTAAATCTGGTACCCGTCCGACTGAATTTGGAGAGTTCAATTGTTCTTCCAGGTGATCTGCCTTTGTCCAGTGCTTCTGATTATCTGTGTGCACCATGCTAATAACCGACGGCCTGACGCTTCTCACCACTGCTGTGTTGCTCTGAGATCCAGAACCAGATTCTAACCTGGAACCACAATCTGATCGCAAACCAGCTTCTGGTTTCATAGCACAGGACCTTACGTTACCTTCCTCTATCCTCTGTGGCGCCTCTGAGGTGTAGTTGTGTTGAGGCCTCTCCTCCTTGCCTGAGACTGAGGTGTGTGTGTCTCTTGGGAAAGAAAATGCTGTAACTCTACTCCTGTCCTCATTGTTTCGACCTCCTGTCTCAGTCCTCTGGTTCTTCCTCACATTCCCAGGTTGAGAGGGCCTTTTCTGCAATCCAGACCCTTCCTGTCTCCCCTCTGCGTTAAAGCTCACCAGCCCTGCACTCCAGCTTTCTAATGGAGGCACAGACAGCTGCTGAATGCAGTGGTGGAGAGAAGGGTAGTCCACATATTTAAACTTGGGCACCTTTTCTTTAGGACTGGCGGGTCTATAGTTTGGTGCCTTTGTCAACGAGCAGGATCCCAGCCAACCATTCAGTGGAGGCACAGAAAGCTGTTGGATGCACTGGTGCAGGGAAGGGAAATCCACATACTGGAAACGAGGCACCTTGCGAGGAACATCACAGAGATCGTCTTTTCTCACACGCATTTGTGTGGAGGTCTCTGGGTCACTCTGCTCCTTCCTGACTGCTTTATCCTTGGTGTCGCACTCTGCCGAGGCGGAGCACTTGGGATTTCCACCTCCATCTGGAGGCAGGTGCCTCCTGTCCTCCATTCCTCTATTAGCACAATGGTGCTTTCACCTCCTGTGACCATAAAGAGATATAAAATGTTATGAAAGTATGTCTTATGAATCTTATGAAATATATGTCTCCAAATCAGTTGTGTAAGATTGGACTAATCCTTGTTAAAGGAATATTCCAGGTTCAGTACAAGTTAAGCTGAGTCGACAGCATTTATGGCATAAATGTGCAGTCACTAGCAAAATTTCAGCATTAAAAGGTTTCAAAGGAGGTTGTTTTTTTTTTAATTGACAATATTGTAGTGATGCATACACACAGATAAGTCACTTTCAAATCAAGTCAACTCTGCAAATTTGCACAGGGAACTCTTTGCACTCAGGTGAAACTCCTGATCACATGGATTACTACTGAAATGACTGGATTTCGCCTGTGAAATTTTACAGAGCAATGTGACCACATTTAACATTAAAGTTTGATTACCACAAAAAATTATTTAAAAAAAATGATTTTACAATGAAGCCTTCAATTAACATTTAATATACATGAATAATAAAGCTTAGAATTTTATTTTAAAAACCCACTTATTAAAAGTTGCTCATTATTTAAACAGTAAAATTTGACACTTAAATGTCAACTATATTACTGATCTGCCCGCATTGACACTATATGATAATTGAAATTAGCTGGATAACATCACCGTTTTCTCCAGAGCGGCTGTACAGCCGAATCAAATTCTGTTGCATTATTTTCCTGTTTCCACTGTGAAGCTGCTTTGAAACATTCGGCATTGTAAGCGCTATATAAATAAAGGTGCTTTGACTTAAAATGTAGGGATTTAGGGCAGTTTTACGTTGTCATTGCAGCAAAGTTTTCAAACACTGGATATAACGTTCCAAAAAATTGGTAGCATGTTCTATTTTCACAAAATCATGTTAACGTGCATTTTATTTATGTTTTTTGTGGCTGTTCTATTTAAAAAGTGACTATTTTAAAATTTTTGATTCACAATTGATTCACACCATTCATTTCCATTGTAATGTAAGTGCCTTGCTGTAACATGTTTTTTAGAAGAAAAAGGAAATACTCAGTTGAAGCATCTTTTGTTCACTTAACCACTAAGCAAGAATCGACATGACTTTTTCCTTTTGTGATAAGTAACCCAGTTATGGTTCAACAAAAGTAATTCAATCTCCAAACATTCTGTGACAAACAAATAATTACAGATGTGGGTTGATCCTTATTACATAGATTAAACAGAAAAGCATTCATTAGGCATGCATGCTTTGATATGTGAAACAGGCTTCCACATGCACACTGGGACCAGACCCTTTAAAAGAATACAGCTCACCTTCACTGCACTCCTGAGGAGGTGTGGATTTCACGCTGTGTGGGTGGTTGGGATTGCTTTCCAAAGGCCAGGCTTGGAAAATTATAATAAAAAAACATATTAAAAAAACCCTGTGAGATGGCAGGAGATGTGTACACATACTGTATGTGTGTGAGCAGAAAGTGTCTGTGTGCATTTGTGAGGGGAGAGATGGTCTGAGTTGCTCCTGTAGCCCTGTGCCATGGGTATAAATAGCTCTGCAGGTATGGAGTAAAGGAGAAAAGTAGGTCAGCTTCAGACTGATCGCCTTCTCCAGGGGGCCCAAAACAAAATATCTGTCACACACGCGCGCACACACACACGCACACACACACGCGCGCACACACACACACAACACACTACAATCTTCTCTTTCTGTATTCACAATGGTCAAAACCACACAAAAGCCTATAAGAGCAGTCCAGCCTGACTTCAGATCACAATACAGACCTATTGAAATTGACACTGGCTCACTCCCCATGTGTAATCAACAGGTGAAGAGATGTAGTTTACCACCTGGTCAGCCCACAGGCTATGCGTAAATGGAAAATGGATTTTTTGTTCTCCCTGATCTCTCACAACCACACCCCAAGCGTTATCTATACATCAATCTATCTAGCCTGCTGAGTGAAATTGAGTTTATTGAGGGCTGTGGTCAATATAGAGATTGAAGAGCTTATTTGTAGGTTTCAGACACACAGTGTGTGTGTGTGTGTGTGTGTGTGTGTGTGTGACACAAATGATAAAATAATTAAAAGGAGGTAAGTTTTTCAGAACATTTTATATACATGGTCAAAACTTGCCTATTTACTAATTTCTTATTTCTTTTGTGTCAAAACAGAGAAAATAAAAACATGTAGTGACATGTAAAAAGAGACATCTGAAAAACTTTCGATACCTAGTTACCTTCTTAAATAGCAATTGGATACATTTAACATTTCTTTTTTCCTCTTTCATACGTCTAAAAGGCCCCGAACATTGCTTGGCACAGAGACAAAAACACACACAGTAGAGCCCGCCCTGGAACCGTGCCGGGCGTGAGGGATAATAACCGTGCTCCACATTCACACTCGCTGTGTTGTTCATGAGGAACTGGGTCACGCGCCGTGGCCTACATTTTTAAGGTTTGTTGTCTTCGTTTTTTCCCCTCCCCACATTTATTTGGGCTGGCCCCGCCCTCGCTGGCTGAGCAGTGCAACGGGGGTTGGGGAAGAGCGACGGTTCGCACAGTTTGAAGCTGAGAGCCCGAGCGCTGCCGAGCAGTTAGATGCGCCCTCGCAACATGTAGACAAACAGAGCATTCACGCGCGCGTGACAGCAGAACAGAGCGCGAGCCAACGAGAAATATGCGCGTGCAGACTCAACGAGCTAATACAGAAAGATGCGCCTGTCTGTCTGTATAGATATTATTGGGACTTCTTATCAAGCCACATATTCCCCTGTACAATATTACACCTGTCATGGATAGCACAAAAGAAACGAAGCTCGTTCAGACAGCTGTTATTACAAACCTGCATAAAGTAATACGAGGTGACGCAACAAATATCAGGTTTGATCAAATGTTTGAATGTATAAGATATAATTCACAGGGTTTACCTTATGTTACCGTACTCCGTGGAAGTCCGTGAAGTGCATGTCAAGTGAGTTCTCCGTCGATTTAATCGGAATTGTTTTGGTCTTATTTCAGAGAAGAAAGACCCTTAATATTTGCACATTACTTCAAATAAAACAAGGAAATTATTGCTCTAAGGTCAAATTAAGGCGTTTGGTTTCCTGACGGACCATTTAAACTTCTTCCATTTGAAAACAATGACCAAGAAAGCACAATCTTATTTATCCTGTGTTCGTATCAGCGACACTTTACCAAATACAGTTCCTTAATGTGTAAAATGTGGTTTGGCTGAGGGAGCCGCTATTCGGATTCTGATAGAGGGAGACGGAAGCCAATCATAGTTTGGTCACGCTTCACGACACACCCATGGGCTCCGCCTCATTTACGTTTCTTTGTCCAATCAACTAGGGCGTTTTTGATACGTGGGCGGAGCTAACATGTCCTAGTTCTAGGCGAATTATAATTCAGCTCAGACTCCGTTTACTCGAGTCAACCGAGCGCGAGTTGACACCCAATCCTCCGTGCGTCTTTATCAATCAGTCATATTAGCCTTGACATATGCACGCAAAACGGAGATGTCTTTCCTTCTTTTATCATCGCACGGATATACAACTTGATAAAACGTTATAATAATCCATCTTGGCAGAATTAACACAAGGGTCTTTTGTTTCTTGTGTGTCGACATCCTCATTATACCTGTAGCTCTTGTTCAATGTGGGAGAAACATCCGTGCTTGTACATTATTGCTACTCCAGTGTGCCTGGAAGACATGTTATCTGAGACTGTCTAAACGAACAAAATATGTGATGACTGAGAAAATCTTACATTTTGTAAGTTCCAGTGCTGTAGCGGTACTTCAGTTACGTGTGTAATTCAAAAGATTTACATTTCATAATTCTGCGAAGGTAAGGGTTACGACATAGATTGCGGCTTCGCTTACATATACAGAGCTAAATAAGCACGTGCACTAAGAAAGAATCTGCACACTCACTAAAACCAGCTTTTATTTACATAAGCACAGACAAGAAGATAAAATGGTGAGATTTGCAATTGAAATTCAGCTACATCCTGCTGTGACTGTAGCTCCCCTGATTGTGGTTTAGATATCAGGTGACAGAACGTCATCCTGGACAGCCACAGGCGCCAGAACCCTCCTATCTTAATGAAGATATCCAGACCACTTTAAAATTCTCTCTGTCATGGTAATCTTTCGATTAATGCCCTTTTGGGGCACATATATGAGTGTACATGAGCAGGCAAAATAGTCCTGAGAAGATCTTTGGATAAATCTCTGATACGTTTTCTCTTTGGTAGGACTCTAAAGCGGGGTTTGACATCAGGATATTATGCATGGAATGTCCTGAGTATCCAGATAATGTGCCATGCTATTATAAACCTGACAATTTGTGTCTCAGCTCACGAGTTTCCTTTTTAAAGTATCTCTTACTCTTTCTTAACTCAAAGAAGACAATTGAGGTAAGCTACTCAAAAGATACCAAGTAACTGTCTGCCATATAATCTTGGGTTTGAAAGATGTTTTCTTGGCCATGAAAACTGCTCTGGATGCATTTCACTTTCTATAAAGGCCAAACAGAACCACATGAAATGAAACTGAATGAAAGCATTTTCAAAAAGAAAATGTAAAGAATGTGAAGAAGTTTGAACTAACATCAATAGTTATTAAAGCCTGATATGCCTAGCAAATAAATTCAACACGGTATTTAAATAATTTCAACACATGAATATTATTGCTGTTATTTCCACTGAATTATAACTAAATTGTCAGGTGCCATCATAAACAAGCACCATCAATTTGTTGTTTAGCTTGTTTCAATTTTGTTTAATAAACAATGAAATAAAGAACAGAAAGCTCTTTGTAGAAGTGGATTAACTGGAGGGATCACATAACTGCAGAGATGAATGAGGCATGTGCTGCTGTTCTCATTTTCATGTCTTGATGAGCTGTGATCTCAGCAGTGTCTTTCATTTAGTATTGGATGAACTGCAGTATAAATGCATTTCAGTTTAGAAAAAAAAAAGTTCTTTGTGACCATCCATAGCAGTTGGTACAGGCCATCTTGTTGGTTTCGATGGACTGGCGTTCAGAGGTCAAGTGTTTGTGCTTCTTGTCAGATGTCCTAGTGAGGTTTTCCACTCTTTTTAGATATGAACCGAGTAGAAAAAGGATAGTAGAGGGGTTTTTGAACACCTCAGTCCACTCCTTTCATCCCCTTGCCCCACTTTCTCCTAAATTCGATAGGCTGGTGCAGAAACATGAGCGTCACAACCTATTGCAAGGCACAGAAACACAACAGCATGAGTACAAAAGTTTGAACAACCTTAAGTTGCAGGGCTTAAAGGGACAGACACCTAAAAAAAAAAAAAAATGCTCTCATCATTTACTCACTCTCATGTTTCCAAACCTGTATGATTTTCTTTCTTCTGTGGAACAGATTCCATGGAAGAAAATCATGCAGGTTTGGAACAACATCAGGGTGAGTAAATGAACTTTCATTTTTGGGTTAACTATCCATTCAAGTTGCTCTTACATGTACTGTAGGTTTAGCTGTTACAGCAACTACATTAGTGAATATCAGTGAACTGTAAACACTTTAATTCATTCATTAGGCAGAAAACTGAAATCATCCAAACAAAGAAATAAATCAAATGTGACTGAAATCACCGAAATGTGATGAAATTCTTTACCTCAGTTCCCCATTTTCTTCTGTCGATCCAGGAATTTCTGCCGCCTGTCAGTTGGAATTTCATCCAAGCTGATACCATGGTTACTCGCCCTGTTTGGCAACATAAAGAAATATATCAAAACATTAAGTTTAGATTACTACTAACATCATAGACATCATCTTAAAGATGTACATGAAGACAGAAGGGGTTTCTTTCTTACCCAGGAGTAAGGTCTGGCGGTACAGGTAGTGCCTTGTTAAATCCATCTCTTCCAACCAACCAATATGTTTCCTCTACACCTTTACCCTGTTAGAGAATGACAGGAGCTCATATGACAGGCTTCAAGAGGCAATTAGTACGGTAATGTAATGCATGTTCCCAGGGTATTTCTTGGGAGTTGTTAAAAAACAAACTCTCTTCAAACACATTTTTACCCTCAGATTAGTTCATGGCAGACATACATGCAACAGTGAAGAATTGTTATTTTTGTCTGAACTTTTATAGTTTCTTTTCCATCACATTTCAAATGATGTAATCTGTGTAATAACATTCTGTGGTGAAAATGATGGTGATGGAAATTGTAAAATTCCTTTTGTTCATTTTATAACTAGCATTTATAGTGGTATTTGCCTTGCTTTTGTTTCTTCACACGTCACATGTCTCAAGCGTAAAAACTAAAAAAAAAAAAAAAAACTTTAAAAACAAATAAGAAAAACTTCTGATAAATCTGTATTAGGGACAAACTTGTCTGTTGTGGTGGAAATTAAGCCAGAACTTTGGGACAGATGTAACTGTGGATATATTTATATATACAATTACTATATTATATATTATATAGTATATTTTAATAAAAACAAACTGACACTGAAATGAACTGAAGAAACACAGTGTGTGTGTGCGTGCGCATCACACACGCTTGCTTTTCTATCCTGGTGGGGACAACCTGAATGCACACAGACTCATGGGGACTCGTGTCACTGTGGGGACATAAATTGAGGTCCCCATGAGGAAACAAGCTTATAAATCATCAAGAATGAGTTCTTTTGAAAATGTAAAAATGCAGATTCTTTTGTTGTTGTTGCAAAACCATTACGTCTATGGAGAGTCCCCAGAAAGATGTGTGTGTGTGTGTGTGTGTGTGTGTGTGTGTGTGTGTGTGTGTGTGTGTGTAGGTGTATAGGTGTGTGTAGGTGTGTAGGTGTGTGTGTAGGTGTGTGTGTGTGTGTGTGTGTGTGTGTGTGTGTGTGTGTGTGTGTGTGTGTGTGTGTGTGTGTGTACCTTGAGCTCTGTCCTGCCTCTAGAATCTATTTTATAGCCAAGTTTGAGGCTGTTCAGGACATCAACAGTACTCTGGTTGACATGAATTCTGTAAGCTGTAGAAACAGGGAGAGCAAAAAAATATATATATTTAATTTAATTATTTAAATAATAAATACAAATAAATAGTTAGAAAGCATCACTTGATCACTGCCAACACTGGTTTCTTGTGAGTTCATACAGACTCAGGACATCAAGAACATTATGCAGGGTTCCACTTGAAGGTAATGGTGTTCCCTGAGAAAGCACTAGATGGCAGTATGTCTCTAACTGTTAAAATCGCATTCAAGATTCACTTTCAATCTGACGCACTGAACAGGTTACATCACTCGAGAAGTTCTCGAAAGTCACTCTTCTGTTCCCTTCATATTATCTGGGCAACTGAGTTCTAGTCATTTCATTGTGTAGGTGAAATCACACAGCACTAAACGCGTGGCCTAATCTATGATGAAAACATCTTTAATCTTTTTAAACAACTTGATTTTCAAACAAAGCCTTCTTGAACAATATGATAATATATAAAGTAATTCTGAGGTAGCCTAAAATTCAATTCTAAAATTCAAAAGTGTCAAAAAATGCAGGAAAATCAGTGATAATGTGAAATATTAATAATTGAATAAATGTGAATATATTTTATTATACACTGTAAAAAAAAATTCAGGCCTCTCCAATTTTCTAGTGACTGGTCACATCAAATTTTTCAGTTGGCCAAATTGAATTTCTAATCCTGAATTTTTTGACAGTGTATTAACTGTTTTTATTTTATTCCTGTGATGGTAAAGCTGAATTTCCAGCATCATTACTTCAGTCTTCAGTGTCACATGATCCTCCAGAAATCATTCTGATATGCTGATTTGCTGCTCAAGAAACATGAATTCATTATTATTAGGAATGTTGAAAACAGTTGTTCTCCTTAACATTTCGTGGAATATGTAATACATTTTTTTCAGGATTTATTGAAGAATGGAAAGAATGGATTTCATTTTTGACATAGAAACATTTTGTAACATTATAAATGTCTGCTTTCACTTTTGATCAGTTGAATGCATCTTTGCTTAATAAAAGTATTGATTTCTTTTCTTTTTTTTAAATAAAAAATATTTTGAATGGTAGTGCATTAGCAAATCTTTAATCATATTTCACACATTTCTTCCATGTTCTTCAGCATGAAACGTGAAGTAAATGTTCTTGGATAAATGTGACAGAAGGTCTGATTAAAGGTGAGACAGTTCAGGTGATAGCAGAGGCTGAGTTCTAAGAGGACATTAGCTTTAAAGCAGAATTTTCTTTCTAATTTGGCTTATACTCTTAAGAGATTACAGGGAACTCTGCACTTTAAGCCCTCTGAGCTTCTCACTGACATGCACTCACTGATCAGCACACACACACAAAGTACTAACTACTGATCCTTAGCCAAAGACAAATTCGTGGAATCACGACTTCAGAGACAGTCACAAAAGCTTAAATTGTTAGTATCAGACACATGCTGATGTATATACATATACAACTCAAAAGTTTTAGGTGTACTCACGCAACCCTGTGGATTCCATTCGGGAAGCTGTGTTTACTGTGTCCCCGAACAGACAGTAACGAGGCATCTTCAACCCAACTACACCCGCCACCACTGGACCTGTCGAACACACATAAATGCTAAGTTAGCACATTAGCGACCAGAGCTGGGTAGATTACTTATGAATTGTAATCAGTTACTGATTCCAAATTACATTACAAAAATTTTAGTTAGTTATGTGATCCATTACATTACATATTTAAGGTTATATAACCATTTAAATTGTATCACATTGATTTGAGTAATAATTTTGTACTACACTGATATACAGTACAAAGAAAAATAAAATATATTCCATTCTTTGTTACCAACAAATGCACAAGTCCATTAAATATTACATTATATCAGGAGTTTGTGAGTTTAAAGCTGCAGTCCGTAACTTTTTGCGCTCTAGCGGTTATTAAACAGAACTGCATGCGTCTTGTGGAAGAACATTGCAGCCGGAGCTACTTCTCTCTGTTTATGTCTATGGCGAGTCACGCAGGGACTGTGCTCCTCCGCAGCGGTTCCTACCAGACCGCTCTGAAATAGTCCCAATATAAACACTTATTATAAGAGTACCGTAATGATTCAGGGTAAGACAAAAACACGGTTTGGAAAATTTTCATAATATCATTGTAAATCTTGAACACAAAAAAAGTTACGGACAGCAGTTTTAATGAAAAGCTATTAAGTAATTAAATCATAAAAATGCTAAATTCAAATAAATACTTTTAAAATAAAAACAATAAAAATAAAAATAGTTTATTTGGTTACCTACATGTCATGTGGCCATTAACCAATCCGTGAACCGTGGACTTCATTTTTTTTATCAACCTAATTTACAAACTAAAATCTCAGGGGTACTTCAAGTAAATATATTAGGTCAAAGAAATTCCTGCATTGCATATAAATATGAAATGATGTGAATTTGTACATTTTAATGTGTTCGAAAGACAAAAACCTTCCAAAGACATTAATACATTGTTAAATAACTTATGAGTGATAATTCAAATGAGTGATAATTAAAATAATAATTAATGTGTTAATCAGGAGTTGATTAGATGTTGAGAAAACGCTTGTTAAAAGTTAAATGATTTCTGTAAATCCAGTGATCAATTGCTGTTTGTGTCGCGCTTTTCAGTAATAGGCACATGACTAGTGGCTGGTCTGTGTGTGCAATTCAACAAACCTTCTGAACGTATACAAACAGTAGACGTTTTTAAAAAAGGAAAATTTAAATGATAATAAAGTAGTAGTTGGGAGAATCCATGAATTATGAATATTTTACTGCCATATGAGAATAACGTAATGTCCTATATAATGTAATCATGTAATCAATCAAACAGTAACTGTAGTCTGAATATGAGTATTTTAAAAAGTAATATACTTTAATTACATTCATTAATTTTTGGAATCCAAATGACATGTAATCAGTCACTACCCAGCACTGTTAGCGACTGTATCATATTTCAAGAATTACATATCGTTGTGTCAGTCACACCTGTGCAATCACCATGTGATCTCTGTTGAGTTGTGGGGTGGGGGAAAGGGCCAGTGCCATGCTTACTAATTGGATGAATCTGTTAATTGGATGATGCCTGGGATTTACATTTCACTTGTTCTAGGAATACACAGCCATCAGAGGATGAAGTGTAAAACGTATTTACATTTAGCACTAGTTCAGTTTGGTGAAGACTCAATGAAAATTATAGCTGTTGATTTTTAACTTTGTGAGAAGGGCATAAAGTACTAGTAAAGTGCTTTACAGTAAAAAAGAAAACTGCTATTTTAAATGTGTAATAATATTTCACAATATTGTTGTTTGAACTGTGTTTCTGATTAAAAACAAGGAACTCTTGAGACTTCTTACAAGAACATAAAAAAAAAGTCCGATTGAAGCTGATAGCTGATAGTTTGAGTCCTGGCTCGTGTATCTTTCCTGATCCTATTCCCCTCTGTCTCCCACTTAGCTTCCTGTCAATTCTCTACTATCCTATCTCAATAAAGGCAAAAACAGCAACAACAAAAAAATCTCTTTTGAACATTATTGGTGTAGGTGTTTGTGTGCATTGTGCTTTTCTTACCAGAATGGAGTCCAATGCGGATTTTGACTTTAACGTCTGGCATGTGCCTCATTTGAAATGTTCCGATGCAGTGCAGAATGTCCAGAGACATGTTGGCCATCTCTGCTGCGTGACGGTTACCATTACGGTTCGGAACCCCTGATGCCACCATGTACGCATCTCCAATAGTCTCTACCTGTTGATATATGTCATTTTTTATTTAAATTTATTCCATCAAAATATTAAAATCTTTAAAAGAATATCTTACCAAAGAAAAATATTTTTTTTTATGCACTCTCAGAATTTTTTTCCAAAACCTATCAATATGGGCATACATTTTTTAAAAGCGTAAATATGTACCGTTTAGGTACTAATATGTACACTTCAGGTACTTATAT
Source organism: Paracanthobrama guichenoti (assembly GCA_018749465.1). Lineage (NCBI taxonomy): Eukaryota > Metazoa > Chordata > Actinopteri > Cypriniformes > Gobionidae > Paracanthobrama > Paracanthobrama guichenoti. The sequence goes on from CM031947.1 coordinate 24,285,261, forward strand.
GTACCTTTAGGACATCATTATGCACCCTTTAGAGCTAAATAAGGTACAAAGGTGTACTTTTTGAAAGGAAAACACCCCAGTGACAGCTTTTGTACCTTTTTTCTGAGTGTGTTGAAAAGGATCTACAGCAAAAACATTCTAAACCTGATATAATGAGATCAGCATCATGAAAGAATCTACTCATTTTCCACAACAGTATAAATAAGTATAAAAAAGCTCATGCAGACCTTGTAGACATCATGGATAGCGATGATTCCATCGAAGAGTGTGTAGAGGTCGTTAAGCAGATCGACCACTTCGATAGGTTCACTCAGAGCAGAGATGGTGGTGAAACCCACAATATCACTGAAATACAGTGTGACGTCTGAAAAGTGCTCCGGTTTCACTGGCTTCCCTGTCTTTAATGCCAAGGCCACAGACCTGAAAGACAGAAAGGCATTATAAGAAACAAGAAGAGATTGGGAAAATAAGGGTGAAATGTAAGCATCTGAAGTGGGACTCACTTAGGCAGCATCTGGGCTAGAAGAGCATCCGTTTTCTGGCGCTCTACTTCTAGTTCTTCAGTCCTCTCTCGGATCAGATCCTCCAGGTTTGAGGAGTACTGCTCCAGCATCCTTAACATTGAGTCAATGATATTGGTCTTCTTCCCCTTGTTCACATTCTTAAACTGCAAGTTAGAAAGAAAGAGACAGAGAACAGTACTTTTTTTGTTTTCTCCCCTATGTTTTATATGGTGAATATTTTTTGTTCTGTTTGTTTGTTAGCTTTCTTTTTAATGTCTTGATAGCTTCTTGGGGAAAAGATCTTACAATTGTACCTTTTAAATGTATATCTGCTTTATTTTAAAATCATTAAGTAGTACACTAGCATATATGTGACCTCAAAGCTAACACACATGGACTACAAAACACATATCTCTTACATTCATTTCACAACATTAATATATATTTATATTACAAATGAAAAGCTCGTCAGCCACATCTGAGTTAAGAATGTCTTTGTGTGTGTCCTGGTAAACTCTACATTATGGGAACAGAGATGGCAATATCCAAAATTCTTATCCTTGTGGGGATGTGTGTGTGTGTGTGTGTGTGTGTGTGTGTGTGTGTGTGTGTGTGTGTGTGTGTGTGTGTGTGTGTGTGTGTGTGTGTGTGTGTGTGTGTGTGTGTGTAAGGATCTTCAATTTAAAGATCTTCAGGCACAGGTCTCATGAGAATTTGTGTGTGTGTGTGTTTGTGCGCGCATGAGAGACATAAAGAAGGTGTACCTGTTTGAAGATCTCCTCAAATGTTGGTCTCTTGTCAGGCTCCTCACTCCAGGACTGCTTCATGATCTGAATCACCTCCAGCGGAGCTTCATCCACAGACACAGTAGGTCTGCACAGCGGTGGGGGAGAGCGCACCTTATCTATGATTTCTGCACACAGAGATACACAACTGAATTGCTCCAAACAAGCTCGGTTAAATCATTGCTATCTTCAGCGTTTCCATTAATTAGGTAAACATGAAAAAATAAAAATCGACATGGTAAGTGATTATGTAGTGGTACTTGATGGTGTCTGACCTTCAGGAGGCATATCCAACATGCAAAAGGGTGCGCAACGAGAGATCACCTCCTGCATGATAATAGCAAAGCTGTATACGTCTGCTGCATATGTCCCCTTCTTCTTCAGTTTAGGATTCCGCAGGATCTCTGGAGCTGTCCAAAATTGATCTGTATCAAAGATACAGAGATCAGAGTCAATCAGAAAGACTGAATACATAAAAGCAAGTAAGAGGAGCCTCTATATCCTGGTTCTCATTGCATTCCATTTGTATTATACATACCCTCCGGTTTGCTGTCCTCCAAGATGATGTTTTGACAGTTGATAATTTCGTTGAAGCCATAGTCTGTAACCTTCAGAACAAACCGGCCATCTACCACACAGTTTCTTGATTTCAGGCGTCCATGAATAACCTCACGATTATGCAAGTACTTCATTCCCTGACAGGATAAAGAAGTAAAGAAGGCATTGAGAGGAAAGTGATTGAGATGTATGAGAAGATGGAAGCAGGTGACATCTTTGACAGTTCATTACTTAACAGCCAGTCATTCTTTACCACGTGTCCATCCATATCTTCATCTAACTGAGTTGTTCCATCTTATCTGGTCAACTATGCATTCATTGAAACCTTTCCTTCCATCGCTTCAAGTCCTCACCCTGATCAGATCAAGAAGGAGAGATGATTTGAACATCCAGTCCAGTCTCATTTCCTCGTTGTTGAGCAGGTCTTCCAGGCTGCCTCTGGTGCAGTGCTCCGTAACAATGCCAAATATGCCGGTATCCAAGAACAGACCCAGAAACAAGTTCAGATTCTCATGGCGCATGTCTCTCAGCTAGAGAGAGAGAGAGAGAGAGAGAGAGAGAGAGAGAGAGAGAGAGAGAGAGAGAGAGAGAGAGAGAGAGAGAGAGAGAGAGAGAGAGAGAGAGAGAGAGAGAGAGAGAGAGAGAGAGAGAGCAAACAGAAGCAAACAGTGGGTACAGAAGGTAAGTAGCATTCAGTTTTCCTTTCAAAACCTGTCCACAACTTATCAGCTCATTTTCATTTCTTTTCGCTCACATTCTCTCTTACCTTGATAAAGATGGCCTGTGTGCTGTCATTGATTTCTGAAACAGAATCTTCATAGGGGCATTTCTTCAGCCAGACCCAGTCACCCTGACAACACAGAATAATACAATTTAACACCACATGCTCAGACAGAATCTCCTGACTTTGTTTTTCACATTTTCTACACTAAATTTAGAGTGTATAATTCTATGGAGTTCATTTAAATAAGGTACTGTAAATGGGTTAAATGGACTATTACAAAGACTTTTATTAATTATATAATATTTTAATGTAATATAATTGACATTTGATAAACACACAAGTGATGTGTAGAATTTTGTGAAACACAGATATTTATACAATTTTACTGTGGAGCTTTCAGCAGATTGTGCAGACTACTAATACATTTCCACAACAACATCTAATTTACAAAAAATGTCTGTATGTTGTTCGTAATAATATACAGGCTACTTTATACCGCAGTCCTCTAATCTGATTGTAAGCTTAGTTTGCCTGCAATGATGTACAGGTTTTTGAAAACTGTAACATTAGTGCTTGCTTTAATCACTGAGCAACCTGATGAAAAAATCCAGCATTGCTGGGGCCAGTTGCATAAACATAGATGTGCCTTAAGAACTATAATGACTAACTAGCAGTTAGTTAGGGGTAATCAGTCTTACTTTTCGGTATCAAATTAGATCAATATGTTTTTAATGTATCTGACTTGAAAAAGTCATGAACAGTCATGAAGAAAAAAATTGATGACTAACTTGTAAGACTAGTGTTAGCAGTTTATGCAACCAGCCCCTGGCTGGTCAGCAGCATAAGATATGTTTTGAATGCTGGGAACTGTATGCTGGTTTGCTGGTCACCAGGATGGTAAGCGGGAGAGCTGCACCAGCTCAGTTTTGTTCACCAGCATAAACCAGCCTGAACCAACATGCTGGTTTATGCTGGATTTTTCAGCAGGACATGGAGTAAACGGTGATTACTTCACACTTGTAGCCGCTGAAGCACAACTCCTTTCAAATTGCTGTTCCAGTTTGGTGCATTAGGTTTCCTTTGGCACTATTTTCACTGGTGGAGAAAAATATACAAACTAACTGGTCAAATTTTGTCTGAAACAGTGGTTACCTTCTGGTATTCCATATAAACCCCTCTTGTTTGTGTGATTCTGCTTTAATATAGAACCAATGTCTGTACGCAGAAATGCACAGATTTCACACACCTCAAATACAGCAATGTTGGACGTTTCAGGAGTTGAAGTAATGTAACTGCGACCTGAAACTGAGTGGTGTGGGGTTTTAACATCTAGTTGACTCTTCACCATACTCTCCTCATTCAGCTTCTACAGAGAGAATGAAGAGAAATTGATCATGAGAGAGGCAACGACAAAAATCATGAAAGAGAGAAATATCTATGAAAAGACATATTCCTGTCCTATTTATTACAATCCCACTTGCAGCAGAGCACACACTAAAATTATACAGACATACGGAAAGAGATAAATGAAAAGTGAGCAAGACAGACAAAGTCTATGAGCAAGACAGACACACATAGCGAGAGAGGGCATTTGTGACTGACCCTCCTGCTGAGTGTGGTGTTGATGAAGACCAAGTCATCCAGTGTCAGCACTATTTTAGTGGGGCTTCCTCCTCCAAATGCTCCTAATATCCCCACCTGACCATGTTTCCTGGACACACACACTCATATGCTTATTTGTTTATCAGTAATACTATGAACTTGTTCAGACTCAAGCAAGTCAGTTCATACCTTACATGGAGAAAAAGGACACCTCCACCTAACAACACAATGAACAACAAGAAGAGGAAGAAAAGGGTTACTCCATCCATGCCTGAAACAAAAAGAATGAGAAACAGAATCAGTCGTGATGATGTCATAAAATGTAATGTAATGAAATGGGACATTAGAAGTTCTGCTTCCTCACCTCCACTACAAGCGATATAAGGGCTGAACCAGCAGTTTGAGTCACTACTCGGAGATGCACCAGCAAAATGAATCGCTTTCCCCAAGTACTTCAACCCTCCATATTTTCCATACGTATGCGGTGCTTCGAGGGCGTGCGTGCGGTGTAGGCTGGAGCCAGAGCCATCTGAATCCAGGACAGCATAGCGTGCCTGCATTCCTTCTCCATCAGTACCTGCTGATATCCGTTGGTTGAAGCCATTGAATTCAAATCCGCCTGCATTTTTAGCCAGTACATCACCCGATACCCAGCGCCCACTCGCAGTACGGCTCTGCTCTGCAGCCATGGCTGTATAATAGAGCATGTTATAGATGCTCCCAAAAAATGGAGAAACCTGCCAAGAAAGGAAAAAAAATCCACAAAAATAGAACAAATAACACATTAGTCTTATTGTGATTCTAATCAATTTCTCATACCAAGTAAAACTTAAGTGTCTCTTGTTCATTTTATGAAAGTGTTATTTTAGTATGACTATTATAGTTTTTACTAATGTTTTGAATTTGTTTTTATATATTTATATATTCCAATTCATGATCATTTTAGTTAAAGTTTTAGTAATTTTGTGGTTTTTGTTTTTTGTCATTGGTTTTGTAAGGATGTGTCTATAGTTTTTATTCATTTTTATTTCAGTTTGTTATTTTAGTACATCAAGTTAAACAAAATGAAAATGAGAAGTGTTGCATAGACAACTAACTGAAATAACATGTTTTCTTAATATTTGATTTGATTTCAGGTAACATTTCTTTTATACACAAATAAAAATGTAAAAAAAAAAAAAAAAAAAAAAAAAATATATATATATATATATATATATATATATATATATATATATATATATATATATATATATATATATATATATATATATATATATATTTTTTTTTTTTTTTTTTTTTTTATGGTTTATGATAATAATGATGAGACTTTAGGGACAAAACACCAACCTGCAAATATCTTAGCATACACAAATTATGTACATATTAAATACATAATGCTAAAAGCCTTTTTCTATGATAAAACACATTTAAAAAGTCACTATTGTGGCAAAGATTCTTTCTAATAACTATAGCAACTATAGCATTTGCTTTAGCTATCCCTGTCCCTATATTGCTCAATGCTACCACTAGGTCTAAAACCATTTGGTAAGGCAAGTTCAAACTCTGTGTGTTACCTCTTCAGCTGGTGTGCTGCTGCGGATGTCATAGGATTCCTGAGCTGTATTAAAGGCCTCATAGAAGTTTTGTTCCCCTTGGTCCATGGTAATTGTTAAGACCCCGTCGTATGCTCTTCGCAGTTTGGTGTCATTGGCCAGGACTGGATAGTTCACATTTTTATATGGCAGTGAATACAGCAGTGTGTCATATGGAATGAAGATGTATCCTCGGTCAATCATTCTCATGTCCATTGCTGTGGTTAGCAACTGATACTGTTCCTCTCCACCAATCAGAACAGAGTGCATGCACATGATGACAACTGCACACCAAAAATGAAGAGGGAGGAAAAATAATTGAGCAATAAATGAAAATAATTTGATGTTAATAATTATTAAGACACAGAAGGATATAACAAACTTTTTCCCTATTAATACTTATAAAGTGTCTGTCCTAACTAATTGAAATATTTATGTACAGACATATGGATAATATTTTAAATCCTTAATCACAGATTTAATTTATCTCAGAATAACTGAAGCTATAGAAGCAGATGAAAGATGAAACCTCAAACCAAACCACTATTCAGTAATCCTCTTTGTTTTTAACTGAAGTTCTAAAAACGAGTTACTTGCTGAGCATTTTAAATATAAATATTTAAACATAATTCAAATATAACTCAGAACTCACCCCTCACTCGATCTGTCTCTCGTATTGCCTTTAGGGCTCGTCGTGGTCCCTCTTTGTCCGCTTCCATGGTGACAACCGTGCCAACTGGTAGACCAAGAGCACGCAGGGATGCTGCAAGTTCATGCCCAGTCGCTTCCCACATGTCGTTTTCCGCTGTTATAATCCCAACATGCGCCCAGCGGAAAAAGCGAAGCACAGAGAAGAGCACACGAGAAGACAACGGGAGCGGCCGAAGAAAGGTGGGATACATTTCCTCATTCATGTCAGCCTTCAGGCAAGCCCAGGACAGGATGCCCTTGTTCCAATTCTTTGACAGCAGTGCAGCAGCAGTGCAGTAGCCAGGGTTTGCTGGTCCAAGAAAGGCCGAACCGTAACCCTCCAGCTCGGCAAAGCGTGCCAGACCTCTCGAGCTCAAGCAATCCTCATTAATTAGTGTGTAATCATACCAGTAGCCTTTGTTGAGGTCGGGGTCTTTGTTGATACGGCTAATGGCTAATCGGGCAGCCAGGTCTGGTAGGGCTTTGGAGTACATAGGGTCGCACGTCCATGGTCCTACAATTGCAATTTTAAAGGTGGTGCCCCAGGCCTCACAGGGCAAGTATGATAGCATGACTAGAGGAAAGAGCAAACAGTTTCCCCACCAACTGTGGCTGCGTAGTACTGGGGTTGAGGACACTGAGCTCACTGAACCATCAGGGCTTTTTGCTTTTTGCTTTGAGGTTGGTTTTTGTTGTCGCTTTCCTGCTGAAGACTGTGGTTGCCATCGTGGGTGGTGGGACTGGCAAAGAAAGCTAGAGTTTCTGTGGTCATCCATTCCCATTTTTTTCTACTATTAAATGTCCGGGACAATGAGAAAACAGGTGGCACTGAGAGACGTTTTTGGTTTATGTGAATATTTTGTCAGCGACAGTATGAAAGCTGATAAAAACACGCTCAAAACACCTAGCTCTCGATTTGGGTTCTACCCACTGAAGGGCACTAGCCCAAAACTATTGCACAATAACCAGCCATCACTGTTTGTTATAGAGATGACGCAAATGTGTGCAGTTGTGTTCGAGAGAAACAATAAAGGTTTGGTGAAAGAGAGGGGAAAAGACAAGGGGCAGAAACAGAACAGAAAAAAAAGACAAAAGTTAGTTTTGTTTTTGTTCTTAGAATATTAATATACAATACATTGCAGGTCTTTGCACCATTGTTTATTTATTAGTGATGCGAAAGTGATCTAAACTACGGTTCAAAAGTTGGGGGTCAGTAAAAAAATGTTTAAAGTCCTCCTGTGGTGAAAATCACGTTTTTAATGTTGTCTATGTGGTGTTTTAAATATGCTTTAAGACAAGCCGTGTGCAAAATCATAAGTCAACATCATTGTTAAGTATTTTCTCTTTAAAACAGCAGTGAAATTTTGCAACATAGCGGGTGAATTATGTATATGATGTATATTACGATGTTATGATGAACTAAATGTCTTTCTTCTCTGACTTATGATGTTTAAAGCGTTTCGAAGGATACTGACTGATACTGAATGCAGATTGAGATGGCAAACGGGAACATGGTTTATGTAACATTAGCAACACATTATTAGCTGTTTAATAAAGTAGTCAAGCAAAAGGATAATCCTATTAATCTCCGTTATGTGTCCAATATTGTGCAGTTTACCTAAATTGGCTGGCTGTATTTCTAAGGGCCGGGGCTAATTTGCATAGTCATTGATCTGTGTATACTAAATTAAACAAGGGTGTAGAGTTACATTCAAGCTATTTTAAGGCACAAAGTAATTTTTCACAGGAAAAAAAGCTTAAATATGTAATTTTGGTGATCAAAGATGAGTTTTCAGGGATAAAATTATTGACTACAGGGGTACTTTAGTACTTTTATTCAGCAGGGCACTAGTTACAAATGTTACAAAATTAAAAAATGTATCACGGTTTCTACAAAAAATATTAAGCAGAACAGCATTTTCAACATTGGTCATAATAAAGTGTAGCCTAAGTTATTCCTGTGATTTATTCCATAGTATTATTAAACAGAGTACATGTATGTATGTGTGTGTGTGTGTGTGTGTGTGTGTGTGTGTGTGTGTGTGTGTGTGTGTGTGTGTGTGTGTGTGTGTGTGTGTGTGTGTGTGTGTGTGTGTGTGTGTGTGTGTGTGTGATGCACTGAAAAGTCATAACTGTGACTTTACATCTCACAATGTGACTTAATTTCTTATTTTAAACTATCTTGCAATTACTTTTTTATTTTTTATTCTGAGGCAGAAATAGGGTTCCAGCCTGGATGATGTGTTAAGCGAGGATGAGATACATATATATTTATATTTACCTATTACTTCTTTTCAGAGTGGAAATTCTCAATTAAATGCCGTTTGGTTGCTTTTGTGGTGACCAAAGTGACACTGAGAAATAAGAAGTACTGAAGTTTTCGTCAACCTTCTTCTCATACTGGCCTTTCCACTGCGATCCTAGAGACCTGACCTCTGATTGCAGGCTTGTTCTGGTCAGCTGACCAACCACATCCTCACCTGACTCATGTGCCATCTGTGTTTAAAGGTGGAGCTGGGGTGAAATGTCACACAACTTGTACCAGGCTGTCTGCCCATTCCTCCCTCTCTCTGTCTCTGTCCATTGCTCAGCAAGCAGAAAGCAGATTACAATTAAAGAGCTCTGCCTTCATTAGCCCTGGCCATAATAACTGCCAAATAACGTGAGGCTTAAACAATCTTAATCTTAATCAACCTTATCTCTTTATACCATCATCACTCTGTATATTGACCTGTTAGAAGTCTTTTCTTCTTTGATTTTTTTGTCATTCTTTAACCTTTAATCCATGTCTTTAGCATCCTATATAACTTTCCTTTCTACCCCTCATGTCTTAACAGTCTGGCTTATTTTCTTTTTCTTTGGACCTTTAGCCAGCACTGAAATAACTCAGGATTACAGCAGATTGCACGGGACCTTGTTGTCAGACTCATGCTACTCCTGTGTTTGAATGACTTACTGTCTGTGATATTGGATAACTGGCACACCACAACAATTTTTATGTACGGCATAACAGCACAATAGTTTCATCAGATAAAGGAATTTTAAATCTCTTTTAAAATCGCTTTTAAATCTCTAAACATTCCTCGTTACTAATAAGATTTGTTAAGGTTGCTTTCTGCTATTACGTTCAAAGGGAGGCCTTGTTACATACCGTAAATGCGCCAATGCTATTATTATAGCTGATCATTGGCTGCAGGAAATGATTGCTTGAATCTCATGATCTGAACATGTACACATGGATCACATTTTGTGCCATTCTGATAGATACCAAGCAGTAACGACCTCTACACAGCCTATTTTTGGCATTTGTTACCTGGATATGTATAAAGTATGTAATATGTTAGTTTAAGTAGCTAAGCATACAGAAACATTATAGTGAATGTACAGCTGTAATAGAAAACAATAATAATTCTTCACCACAGAGAACCATATCTTTGAATGTTAGTGAATGCTAGCATGGTTAGCAATTGACATCTTTAGTAAATTGATACAGACAGTTGACATTTAACTACTTAGGCCCAATAAAATTAGATACTTTTTTTGGCTGATAAGAAAACTAAAAAGAGAAGTAAGAGAAAACTAAGAGAAATAAAACAATGCATATATTATATTGAACAAAATCATTTTAAAAACTCCACAAAAGCTAAAAGCATGAAATGCAAACAGTCTCTAATGATGTTTTAACAACCTAAGATTACTTGGCATCCTCAGGGAAGTAATAATTCTCCAGGACCACTCAAGCAAATTTCATATTGAAAACTACTTTTACTCTTTGTAAAGGATTGTTTAACAGAGGAGCAAAAGATTGGCTAACCTGTGTGTGTGGCTAATTGAGAGCCATGATGAGTGCTCGTTCCATTAGAACACAGAGAGTCTGGGAAGAGCCAGCGGGAGACCAGAACACCACTCCCAGAGAGGAAATAGTAATAAGAAATAACAAAATCCAATTTAAAAATGTGAAAGTCCAAATTGAAGGTGGAGAAAGGACAGATATTCCATGTAAAAACAAATCGAAGAGCAGTCTTTAAAAAAAGTCTTTGAAAAGAATAGTATAAAAAAGTATAGAAGTAGAAATCCACCTTTCTCTTTTTACAATGGAGAGTTGATTTTTGGTTTGTGGTCCCTGGAGGTTGGAGGCCCTCTATTAGACTCCTGCCCAAACTGGAGAGCCTAATGGGGGAGGCCACTGGATCAAGAGCCTCTCTGAGTCCTGGGTCTTACTGGGAACATGCAGATTACAGAGAGAGAGAGAGCGAGAGATAGCGAGAGACAAGGAACGAGCAGAGGAGAAAGGAGGGGCAGGCCAAGAAATCCAAGTGGTGACTTCTTAACCCTCTTTAGCCTATAATCCACACATGCATGGCAAAAGGCATTTTGTCTCCTCAGTATGAATGTGAGCTTGTGGCCCAGAAACATATTGATTGACGATTTGAAGTAGATTGAATTATTCACCAAACTTATATACTCACACTGTCAGACATTAGCCATTTTATTACCTTTTTGAAATAGTTTTAGATCTCTCTACTCTCTGAGTCTAACTGTAAATGGTGGGTTTTTCATTTTCAATGCAATACCATGAAAGATATTACAATAGATAGGTTGCGTCATGGTTTATAACTAAGCTGAGAAATTGATCCCACTGTCTGTAGGATCATCAACATTGTGCTAACAAATGTAACAGATTTTATCTGTACTGTCCTGCAGTCACCCGGAATGCACTATTCACAGTCAGCCGTGATTAATATTCCAATGTTAAAAAATTGTCAGACAATAGTAACCAAAATAAATAAGTGGTATGGCTGGTTATGTTACCTCAATATGGCAGCCATATTGTTGAGGTTAAATAATCAAATTTTGTTAAGCTACTGACATGACTCAAGTTTTATTTTTCAGGTGCTATAGATTTATTTTGAGAAAAAATATGTATGTCTCTACATACATCTATGTGACAGTAAAAGAGTATCAAGTTAACACAATAGACATTGTGAAGATCACACAACACAACTTCTGCAAGAGTTTTAAGATGATGGTGTTAAACCATTAGTGTAACACGTCCTCATGTCACATTAAAAAAATCCCAAGTGTCAGTGTGTCCCTCTTTCTTTCCTGCTCCTCCTCCCTTCTTGAACTTTCTTGAGTTTATAAGCTTGGCTAGGAATGCCCAACAGGTGAAAGGAGATTTGAGTTCCCAGGAAGCCCTAAGCCATGATACCTTTGTTCATTGTGACATTGTGTCTTATAGCACAACACTATTTCACTCTTCTTATTATAGCTTGCTCTGACATAAAAACTGCATTTCAGCCTGATATTTGTGGGTCAGTCATAGAAGACCACTTGAGTAAAAGGTCACCAAGCTGTTATTATGAGACGCTGTGTGAAAAAAAAAGAAAAAAAAAGAAAAGAAAGTGAAATCAAAGGATGGAGATAGCTGTGAGGTAGTCATTCAGAGCTTGTGCAGTGGTAAGCGCTCTAAGGTCAAAGCCTGTGAAGATTACGTCCCGACTATATCCTTGAGCAGTCCTCCAGAACTGGAGCAGTGCTCTGACCTTTTTCCAATTTATACAAAATAATTTACTCAAATTAGTTTGATCAAAATATTAAATATTGATTTGTAAATTAGAAATGGCCCAAGGTAATAAAACGGTTACATTTGAAAATCTGACATTTAGCTATATAGAGCTCAGACACATAACTTTGGCTCAGCCATTGAGTCTAAAGTACAAGAAGTCACACATTGCCAGATTACAATGGTTACAATGACAGGTGTAGGGATGAATGAAGGAAGAATAGGATGATTTATATTATATTATATTATATTATATTTAAATATAATACATATAATATGGACATTGTTATACTGTTTGGAAGTCTGGGTCAGTATGATATTCTTTAATTTTGCAACTATGCATGCAATTGACACAAAAGTGACAGTAATGACATTTATAATGTTACAAAAGTGTTCAAATGTTCAAATAAATGCACTTTTGAATTTGTGTTGCTTTAGTTTGCAACATTGATAATAATAAGACATGTTTCTTATGTGCCAAATCAGCATATTAGAAGGATTTCTGAAGGATCATACAGCACTAAAGGCTGGAGTAATGATGCTGAAAATTCAGCTTCGCCATCACAGGAATAAATTAAGTTTTAAAATATATTAAAAAGGAAAGTTATTTTAAATTCAAATAATATTTCACAACATTACGGTTTTACTGTATTTTTGATCAAATAAATGCAGCCTTTGTGAGCATAAGACATTTAAAAAATCATCCTGACCGCAAATTTTTGAACAGTGGTGTATGTTTTGCATCATTCTTTTCTCTCAAAGTAAAGTGATGGTTTGGTCTGTTTTTGAATGTCGCTGCCTGTCACTTGATCCTGTTAAATCTTTCCTTCGCTTTTACTTGCCCAATTAATGGTACTAACAGAAAGAGGACCTCTATGCAGCTACTGGCAATATTGGCTTAGCTTTGACCACAGCCCTATTAAACACTATGTGGTCAGCTCACATTAATCAGAAGGCTGTTGGAGCACTGGAAACAAAGTTCACCTTTTGACCCAACATGTGCTATGTGCCGGGCAAAGAAGAAAGATGAAGCGCATATATCTTTTGTCTCACTCTCCACTCTTAAGGCCCCATTCACATTTTTATTACCTATTAATTGTCTGTTCAGAATTCAGAATAATTCAGAAATCTTGAAGTCTTTCACTCGGTCATGACTGTTTCCTGCCCTACACTTTTAACTTGTTACTGATTGGAACAAGTAACTGTCTGATCTTACTAGCACTAGGCCTGCTTTTGTGTGTGTGTCTCACGCTAGCTCATGATTGATAGTCCATTTTAAGATAATCAGATTAGTCAGATTGGGTTGTGCTGTACTGAGCTTCAACCGGCAAGCCTCTTACCTACGATCAGAGAGAGAGAGAGAGAGAGAGAGAGAGAGAGAGATGAGGTGGAAGGAGACAGGTAGCCTCATAATTTGTCTGAAAGAATTATTAGCACATTATCATAGTAAAACTGTTAAAGTTTTACAAATTATGTGTAATTGTGTAAAACTGCAGTAATGTTTAAAAAAAAAATAGTTCACCCATCAATGGAAATGTATTTATTTGTAATTATTTACTCACCCTCATGCCCATCAAAACCTGTATGAATTTCTGTCTTCTGTGAAACACAAAAGGAGTTCCTTTTCGAACGGGAACTCACACGTCTAATAAGACGGGGGAACACCTCCGGTGTGACTGGTGTCTGAAGCACGTGTCTGAACAAGACAACTGTATTGGCAGGCGACAGCCTATGATGTCACTACCAGTGCAACTGCGGATATAAAAAGGGCGCCTGGAAAACATGTCATCCTCTTCTTCATCTTCAGGGACTGTTTGTTTGTGTACGTGTACAGTAAGCAATTAATTATGGCTAGTGAAACTAAGTGCTTCAGGAAGTGTGTGGATTTGTGCACACATTATCTGGTTATCAAATGACACGCAAACTATGAGTGTTTTGTTTGGGCAAGAAGCACATGTGCTCAGTCTTCGAGGCTGTATGCGTGCACTCTGAGCGATTTCCTATGAAAAAGACCCATTTTGTAGGTCCCTCTTCTTGAGGGAACTGGGACAAATGCCTATACCCAATACCCCGCAGTTCAGATCCCGCTCTCGTGGAAGCTGGGAAGAGACTGAGTTTGTGGGGGTCTTAGGTGGAGCTAGCTGAGGAGTTTAAGAAAGGTATGGCTCTTTCACACTCCTCAGTGGCTAATGAGGGTGAACTGCTGTAGGAGCATGTGTTGTCTCTTACATCCTTCGATCGGGCAGACAGTGCTCTGCTGGCTTTAAGCCAGGATGAGCAGGAAGTGGCTGAAGAAGGCAAAAAAGTAGAAATGTCTAATCCTTCTCAGCCTGCCTGCTCCGCGTATTTTGAGTTTTTAGAGGTTATGGAAGATCGAGAAAGCATGGAAGAATCCAGATTCAGCCTGCATCAGCAAGCTAATTATGAAAATACTGAAAGGATGCGTAAACATGGATATGTGTCAGTGCCCCCAATTGAAGAGACTTTTTTGCAAGCTATCTCTCTTTAGGGTAAACATCAATACTGAAGGCTCAGTGGCTAACGAGGGTGAACTGCTGTAGGAGCATGTGTTGTCTCTCACATCCTCCGATCCGGCAGGCAGTGCTCTGCTGGCTTCAAGCGAGGATGAGCAGGAAGTGGCTGAAGAAGGACATTATGTCTGCCATCCAAGCCCCTTAAAATAACATCTTGCTTGAATGGCAGGGCATACTCAGCAGGTCAGGCTGGGGCTGCATTGCAGAGTCTACTATGGCAGTGCTTCAAGCATACCAGGCTGACTTGCTGAAATACTTGGACCAAGACCAGGGTCTTTCCCTTGAGGTGGTAGCCAAGCTGAGCTGCACCACAGACTTGGTTCTCTGGTCTCCGGCACATCCGTTGAGGGGGTGGGAGGCAAATTCAAGGAGGTGAAGGCACGCTCGGCTGCATTTAAAACCAATATAATATGCCGGTCTGAATTCACGCCCCAAGCAAACAGACGTGTTCAGCGCCACAGAGTCAGTAGAGGTAAATAACATCTCCCCTACTTCCCTTTGAGGGTTACAACCCTATTCCTAGAGGTACACCAACACTACACATTTTTGAACTCCTATTCCTATTCAAACTCACCTGATTCAACTCCTCAGCTCATGAGTAGAAACTCCAAGACCAGAAATATATGATTTGTGACACCTGTGTTTTGCCCTATTTTTAAGTGGGTTTGTGCCATGCTTTATTGTTCAGTCTTGAGCCTATGCTACATGTTGTCAGCTGCAATCTAAGTTTGTATTGGTTTATGGTTTTTGATCCTTGTTGTCTGTATTGTTTTCTCTGTTTCTTGGAAGCCTGGCTTCCTTTGTTTTGTTGCAATTGTCTAAAGTAAAGATTGTCTTTTGTTGAAGAACAACGATTTCCTTGCTTTTTGCCACCTCTGCCCTTAGATTCATAAACTGGGGGCTTAACTCAATTAGTAAGCTCAGTGACTTTGAACACTAGAGACCAGTGTTTGATCCCCACCTAGAACAAGCCCATTACAAGAGCTCCACATAGATGTAGGATGTAAGGCTTTTTGTGAGCCACCTTGACAACACTATCCTTATTGTAAAGTGTAATTAGGGCCTCCTCTCATTTTGGTGAAAAGCTGCCTTAAAGCTGCAGGCTATTGAGGCTATTGGCCCATTCAAGGTTGAGTATGGTCAGGCCTCCTCTCGCTCTGGAGAATCATCATGATAAGGCCTCTGCTCCCCATAAACAGTGGGTTCCATAGTACAGAGTTTAGTTAGGCCTCCTCTGATTTGGGAGAGTCTGGGGACTATGCTCTGTACAGACAGTGCTCTGAAGTTGTAGGCTCTTTAAGAGCCTCCTTGGTTAACCTCTTGTCTCTCCTCTTGTTCTATAGAGTCATCCTGCTGAGACCTTTGCTTCCCAGAGCTCTGTATAGATAGTTTCATCAAATTAGTTCTTTGTTAGTTTATCTTTTGTGTAAATTAGGCCTCCTCTCACTTTAGAGAATCGTTCTGCTCTCAGAACTTCATACATACGGCAGTACTAGAGTTGTAGTTTCTTGGGGAGCCAACTCTGTTAACTGTCTTTAGAGCTGAGTGTTGTTAGGCCTCCTCTCGTTATAGAGTCGTTCCGTTGAGGCCTCTGCTCTCCAGAGCTCAGCACAAATAGTGTCATCATTATATTGGCTCTTTGGGACCTTCTTGGATGAGACTGTCTCTGGTGTCTCTGGTTGTTAGGCCACCTCTCATTTTAGAGAGTTTTTTTGATGAGGCCTCCATTCCTAGAGCTCCGTACAGACAGTAGCAATAAAGGTGTAGGCTCTTTGTTTAGCCTCTTTGGTTAACTGTCTTTAGGGCTGAGTGTTGATAGGCCTCCTCTCGTTCTAGAGAGTCATCATGCTGAGGCTTCCGCTCCCCAGGGCTCCACACAAAGTCTTTGAAATGAGCCTCTTTGATAAGTCTCTGGCATAGAGTATGGTTAGCCCCCTCTTAGTTTAGAGAGTCATTTTTGCTGAGGCTTCTGCTCTTTGAGCTCTGTTTAACATGTATGGTTAAGTGCAGTATTACTCCCATCGCTTTGTTATGCAGAGTACTTCTAGTTTCAGGTTTGAAGGCCAGTGTACCTCCTTGACAGGATATTCTCAGGGTTGAGTTTGACTAGTACTCCCGTCATATAGAGGGTTGTTATGCAGACCACTCTGCTCCCTGGGGCTATGTACAGAAGTTTTATCAAGTTGGTAGGCTTTTTGTTTAGCCTACTTGTAGGACCGTTTCTGCTGGAGTTCTTAAATTCACTGTTGAGTTGATTGGCCCTCTATGGGCCTCTTTGACAAGTTGATTTCAAGTTGAGCTTGATTAGTACTCCCCCTGCTAAAAGGGGTCATTATGCTGAGTACTCTGCAGACCGATATAAAGTTATAGGACTTTCTGTGAGCCTCCTTCCTAAACTTACTTCAGAGCTTGGCCAGTACTCCTCTCAGTCTAGAAAGGGTCGTTATGTAGGGTACTCTGCTGCCCCAGAGCTAAGTTTGATCCTTGGGCCTTACAGCAATATTGTCAAGTGGCTTTGAGCCTCCTGGACAAGCTGTCTTTGTGGTTGAGCCTCTATAGTACTCCCCTCGTTTGAGAGGGTCAGTATGCAGAATACTTTGCTCCCCAGATCTAGGTAACAATAGGCTTTCTTGGGCATCCTTTATGAGTAACAATTTAGTATCAAGTTGAAGGATTTTCTGTGAGCCTTCTTGATAAACATACTCAAATGAGTTTGGTTAGTAATACCCTTGTTTTAGAGGGTAGTTGTGTAGAGTACTCCCATCCCCAGCTGTTTAGTGCTCTGCAGGTCCTAGAGAATCCCTTTTTGGGCTGAGTAGATTTAATCCCCTCATGCAAAGGGTCAATATGCTTAGGCTGTCAGAAGTTACTTTTGCCTTTTGCAATACCTTCTCATTGTAGCCCTCTGTGAGAGTGCTGAATCTAGAGATTGAGCAGATAAGTTGAAGTCAGCCTCCCTTATGATTGTAGGGGTTGACACTTTATGTCCCCCTGAAGTGACAGGCCAGGGTCTCTTTTGTCCCTGGCCATATTACTGGAATCTTTTATTAGGTTAAGGATTCCAAGGCTTTGAGCTCTACCCTGGGGCCAAGCCCTTCCATTTGGCCCTGCGAGGTGTGTAGAGGATAAGCGAACTTCCTCGTTTTAGGTGTGCAGTTAGGAAATGTTCCTAAGGAGTTATGTCACCAACAGCGCTGGTGTGTACCTTTGGGGAATTTGACTCTGGCAGTTGAGAGACATTATTTTAAATGCTTAGTCACAGCACATATGGCATGCATTCCCCTTAGCATGGCAGAATGGGTATTTATTCCCCATAGAATCTTGTCAGATGTTTTGCGAGTTCCCATTCGAAAGGGAACTACCACTACCCCTACCCCTACGATTAAAGTGAATGTGGTGACCACGGCTGTCAAGCAAAGTATTTTCAGTGTATAACAACTTAAAATGATGTTCCTTATATAAAACCACAATAAAAAATTCAAAGACTGACATGTGGATGAGTATTTTCATTTATGTTGATCAAGGCTGCATTCATGCAGATGTGCAAGATGGATCCTTATGCAGCAAAGAAAACCTTTGACACTCCAGGTGGGCTATAATTGTCAATGATCATATTTATCCATTGCTGACCTTCTGAACTCTATCTGTCATAACACACACATATAATATGAACTTGTAAACCAGTGAGCATGGGAGAATGGAAAACATTATGTAAAAAAAAAACAAGAATTTCAGAATGCCTCTGTGTTTATTAATTTTGAGCCTAACAAACAGACTGTAATCAGATCCCCAAAAACCAAGCAGGCCCGGAGACTCTGGCATGGCATGCTCTGGCATGGCATGCTCTGGCAACCATGTTTTTACAATTAGTGTGGTATATGTATTTTAAAAACCTTCAGTAAACTCTATGACCTAGATTTAAAATTGACTGAATATTTTGATATTTATCTTTCAAAATCAATGTTGTGCAAAATATTTTGGCCCTGAAGGCATGCATAATATTATGTAACAGAGGTCCACTGGAGGCAAATTGTAGTGATGAGCCCAAGTGCAGTTTTATTTAACAGTGTGAACAGATACAAAATAAACAAAAGGCTTTGCTTGACCAGAACAGACTCAATATGTGATACTTGATACTTGATACTTGATACTTGATACTTGACTAAACTACACTCACCAACAGCGGATTACACTAAACAATACTCAACAAAGACACATGGCAAACATGAGGGCTTAACTACACATGGACTAATGACTAGACAAGGGACACCTGTGAACAATGATCAAACAATGAACCAATGACAGCATGACACAATGGCATGGGAAATCACATGACAATGGAATACATGACAAAACCAGGAAACATGATTGTGAACATGGCAGACTTGAAAATAAAAGACATGAACAAAACCCCAATCACACTGTGACATTAAAATGATTATAATTTTGGTGTAATAACAAAGATTTAAAGATGTTTATTGATATTAATATGTAGTATAATGTAATCAGCATTTCATATTTGAAAAAAAAAAAGATAATCTGAATCCCTTCTAAATCAACCAGGGTACATTGATTAAACTTTTTCTGATCATGTACAAGAATAGCAATTTTTACAATAAAATGTTTACAGCAAGCTATTCCTTAATAAATCATATAGGATAGGCCTTAACTGAGTATTTTTCATTAGGTAGGATAGTATTATTTGTCTTTTTTATGTTAAAAACTTTCTTGTTATTCAGAGCACTGTCTGTACAGAGCATAGTCCCCAGACTCTCCCAAATCAGAGGAGGCCTAACTAAACTCTGTACTATGGAACCCACTGTTTATGGGGAGCAGAGGCCTTAGCATGATGATTCTCCGGAGCGAGAGGAGGCCTGACCATATTCAAAAACTGTGAGACTCTGCTTGTTGTCCACCACTCTACATGGACTTATCTCATTATATGGACTTATCTCATTATTTTGAAAGAAGGACAGTCTATGGGCAAGAAGTAAGGCTTCAATATGTATTTGCCCAAAGCACCTTTGACGCAGGCAGCGGAAGCAGAAGTGTCTACCACAATGAGGGCAGACGATGTTGGGGCAGCCTATTCCATTGTGTGTAAGCAGGGCCTTGCAACCTGGACAGGCCCTGAAGTATGGACATCCTCTTACCGAGCTATGTGGGTCACTGATTTTTGTGTCACTGAGGAGTGCAGCACGGAGTGCACAGTTCGGCAGCATGCAGGATTTGGTGGTCGAAGCGTTGCGTGGCCATTCTCTCTGACATGCCAAGCAGAACTGAAACACGCTCCGCTTCGATTTAGAGCAAGACCTGCAGACCGCGAGCTGACCATCCAGAATGCCGACATCAGACTGCTGGCAAATGGGACACTGGAAAAGGGGAAAATAATTTGTAGGATTTGGTCACACAATAAAATGATGAGAGGCTCAACTTCACAGATTCCATTCACTTGCTTTTCCACAATGCTTTTTTCTTTTCCAAAAAAGCATCAAACTAAAGATTTATTTGAGTGAACATTTGCACAACATTTACAACTTCCATAAACTTTATTTTTATAAAGTAAGTTTGATGAACAAACTGTACAAAGCTACTCGACTATGTAGGGCTCTATGGACACCAGATGATAAAACTCAATAATATACAGTATATATACACATACAATGGCGTAGCAATAGGGCAGGCAAGGCAGGCAATTGCCTGGGGCCATACATTTTGAGGGACCCCAGAGGGCCAATCATTTAAACAATCAAAAATGTTAGTGGGCCCCCTCTCGTTACGCACTGGTTATGCTATTACCGCCTCGCTCATGCTTTTTTCAAACCCTAACTCATGGTACGGTAGAAAATGCATGGTTTGATTTGTTAAACATATAGAGGACTTGGCCGTGGCTGCTCGCTCTAACAACCTAGATAAATGTACGCTATTATTAGGCACATATCCAAATGTGTGCGGAGTGTAGAAGCTAAAGTATAGTGCGCTTACTGCATGCCATAGAGGCGCCAGTGCGATCACTTGCATTTTCTTCCTGATAACATCAGAAACAACTTAAAATACCCCATTTATGGTCATACAGATAAGAGTGATGCATCATTCAAAACTGTAATTTTATTTGTGTTAACTCACAATAACAAAAAGGGTTCCTGTCACCACTACAAAAAGCATCTCGGGTTACTTAACTGTAACCCCGTTCCCTGAAAAAGCGGAAACAAGATGCTGAGCTTAGTGCTATGGGAACACAGCTCTGTGTGACCATCTGTGAATTATGTGTGTAAACATGCCAAGAGAATTTGGCCATGAACTTGACGGCCTCTGACAATGATGTCACTGGAGTCAGAGGCTATAATTAGATGTGCCACAGGTGCACCCTCAGGTATCACTTTGTTTGAAGAGCTGTCCAGTCACATCCTCAGTGTGGCCTCTCGTTCCTACTTTTTCAAGGAACAGGGTTACAGTTAAGTAACCCTAGACTTTCTCTTTCAAAAGCTACTCTGAATGCTCTGCTTAGCGCTATGGGTATGAAAATACCCATGCTTCCGCACTGGAGGTGCCTAGACACCTGACGGTTGTGCTCACAAGCACGCGAGAAGTCTCAGACATGAGTCTGGGACATGAGAACCGGAGGTCACATTAACATCCAAACTATAAAATACAATGAATGTGTGTGGAGAGGGCAATGGCATCTCTCAGCCAGTGTGACACTGTTTGCTTAGTGGTGGCTACCCCCTGTTGCAGCCCTCATAACATATGAAGAGTTGCATGGACTGGACACAGTCAGTGAAGTTTCTCCTGTGTTGTAAATGGTGGAGGGCACAAAGCTTCAAGAGTGACAGGGTGAATGGTCGAGAATGGAACCGCAGGCTGGTTCAGGATGAGGACGTAAGATAAAATTCACCATTCCTGGGCAAAGTCTTACAAATCACCACTTCTCTTTATCGAAGTGATTGCCATCAGAAAAAAACATTTTTTAAGGGTCAGAAGCTTGTCAGGTGCTGACTCTAGAGGTTCAAAGGTGTTCCCAACAAGCCCCACAAGGACTATAACTAGGTCCCATGAGGGAACTTTGCTTCTAACGGGTGGCCACCTTTCAAAGACAACCCATTTAGTGGCATAGATTCTTCTCGTGGAAGGAGCCCTAGCACTGAGAATGGTCTCAATAACGTTGGTTGAAAGCCCAGTGTCCCTCATCTGGTACCCTTCAGGGGCCAGACACCAGACACAACTCAGGCCAGGGATGAATATTGTCCCCTGTGCTTGCAACAGAAGGTCCCTCCTGCTGGGTATTGCCCAGGGCAAGCTGTCAAGGAGGGTTATTATCGGCAAGAACCAAACTTAGTTTGGCCAATGCAGCTCTATCAGTAAGAGGCAAGATACTAAAATCCTCTGGAACTGACGAAAAGTCATGTTGTGACCTAGCCTGATATTGCTTAGGGTGTCCAAAATGGTCTTGATACGAGCGGGAGACGGCTGTGCCTACATAGTGACCGAGACCCATATGAACCCCTAGGTATGTCGTCCTCTGGGCGAGAGAAAGAATGCTCAATGTTTACTCAATGATTACTCATGAAAGGTGAGCATGAATCACCTTAACTGTGAAAAATTCAGTGCCCTGGTCCAATGCACGGGCAGCATGCTCTTCCAAACAATGCAAAACTGATGTGCGTCGAGTTCAGGAATAGGCCGTGAACACGGACGCACACAAAACTTACTTACTCATAATCCTTTTGAATCAGGAAAAGACTGCACACTGTTTCAGTAATTTCAAACAGAAGATTTAGGTAGAGAGCTCGAAGTACACATACACACACACAGTATGGCTCTGAAAACAAAGAAACCTGAGGGTGCACCTGCAGCACTTCTAATTATAGCCTCTGACGAGCATGTGCTCCAGTCACATCACTGTTAGAGGCCGTCAAGTTTTTACGTCTTTACACATAATTTACAGATGGTCACAGGAAGACGTGTTCCCATAGCCTTTGAAAGGGAACACTGTTTTTAAGGTGACAATCAGTAATAAATATGAAGATTGTATTGTATTGTATTGTATATTAACATTTTGTTAAATAAAAAAATAAGCATTTAAATGTTGTAAAAAATAAATAAATAAATAAATAAATAAATAAATAAATAAACTATGTTCTGTTAGATATGTTTTGACTACCTTTTGTATGTTGTATAATTATATCTCTAGGTAACGAAGACCTACACACACACACACACACACACACACACACACACACACACACACACACACACACACACACACACACACACACACACACACACAGTGAAATATGTAGCCTAATTGACACTGAAGGTTTAATTACATTCTGATGGGTAAGGAATGAAGTATGATTTCCCCAATGTACTTAAAGGTAATAGAGTAAAAGGAATATATATATATATATATATATATATATATATATATATATATATATATATATATATATATATATATATATATATATATATATATAAAAAGTAGGCCTACTTCAAGTACAATTTCCTTAAATAATGCTCTAGTAGCCTAATTAAGTACAGTTTTAAAGTACTAATGTACTTTACAACCCAAATCTGAAGCATCAACCCTCACACAGTCACATCATAAGCTTATTCATTCAACTACAGAATCAAAACTACAAAAAAAAAAAAAACTATTGTATTAGGCCTTGGGTACATTTTCACCATTTTTACATCTAAAATAGAACTAAAATGATATCTATAGCTCAATGATCCTAACAGTTTTAACCCAGGAAGGCTCTTCTAGACACTTATCAATGGAAAACTGCGTCACAGTTAATCAGACCCCTTGACATAGTGTGCTAAATGAAGTCTAAGAGCTTAATTCCCCTCCTATACTACTCTATGTCAGAACAAGTGCCTAAAAATAGCGTGTACGAAATGTCTGACGTCATGATGGATCTCAGAGCTCTCGCGCGGTCAATCTACCTTTGGAACGTCCATGGCTCAAATCCTCCTGGACCACATTCACAGATAACAAACCTGAGAGAGAGAGAGAGAGAGAGAGAGAGAGAGAGAGAGAGAGAGAGAGAGAGAGAGAGAGAGAGAGAGAGAGAGAGAGAGAGAGAGAGAGAGAGAGAGAGAGAGAGAGACGAGGGTCATTGGATTAGAAAGGAAAAAGTAAGACAAAGGTATTGAGAACTGTGCTGGCAGGGAAACCGAGGACACTGACACGCATTGTAGGCCTATATACCACGAACGATCCACTTTATGAAAATATTTTATTTCTCGTCACATACTGTTTTTTTGTCCAGGCCTATATAGTTATAGTTAATTATGTGATTTCAGTTGCAGCCATTTTCATGATAATGACAACATGGCAGACATAGTACATCCAAATTTTATTCATACTACATACATTCATTTGTCTGGCTATCACCAGACTAAGCTCAGTCTTTTAAGATTGAACATTAGTCTGGGGAGTCTGCTCTGAAGTGATTTGGAGTCGATTCCTCGACTCTGAATAGCCCCAGAGTTGGGGTCGACTCCAGCACAGGAATCGACTCTCGGTGTCGACTCTGTTGCTGTGTCCAAAATCGCTCATGATTCTCTAATTCCTATATAGTTCATGGCAGTTGGTGCTCTATATAAGCAAGGAAAGAATGAAATGAAGTGAGGAAATCGGACACTGGCGTAGTACACCGCATCAGAGAGCTGTTGCAGAAACTTTGTCACACATATTTATCCTGCATGTAGCCTACTGTAGCTTACTTTAGAAATAGATAACAGCTAGCTTTAGTTTAATTGATGGTATATTAATGCAATAAATAGGTATAGATTTGGTTTTCCATGGTTAACCTTGTGTTCATAATCATTAAACTATTGTATGTATTTTAGAATTTAGCATCTTTAACTCACTTTTTAAGACAATGATCATGTGCATTTAGCGCTATCACTCGACAACAGCTGTTTTTTATGACCTTTTCCTCTGTAAAATTAGATATCGTATTTTATTTCTTCCTAACTGTGGAACTTGATACAGGCTATAAAAACAAATAACTAGAAGTAAATTTAAATCGGTACATACCGGCGATTCAGTGTTCTGTCCACTTCTTTGTGCGTAGAGACACAAAACGTTTCTGTTTATTTCCTGTAAGCTTAAACATACTGAAGGGGAATACCAGCAGACCTGCTTCTTTCACTTTCAATCTTTATTCAGAAAATGAAATAGATACAAAAAGATACCCTATTGACAGCCTTCCAAAACATTAATTGTCATCTGAGAAAGGTAGTGTATGTGTCGTTGTTTGGCTGTTTTTAATTGTTTTTGGTTTTTTTGTGTGTGTGTTTTTAAATATATATATATTTAACAGATGCCACCGATTACACGGATGTTTCGTGATTTGGGTTTATATAGCGACATCTGCTGGCCAGTGAAGGAACGTTCTGGCTCTGGCTGGCCCTTTGTACTGTATTGTATTATATTCTGGCTCTGCACACTTATCAGTGGTATTAATGTGGATCTGTTTTACTGCATGCTAATCTCTTTACTATATTCTAAATATTTTCTGTGGTACTTTTCCATTCTCGAAAAAGTCAATATTCACTGCAGCTTTTACAACAAATCTGCAAGATACTCTTGTTGCTTATACAAATAATTCAATTAAATTACATGCAGAAGTTTACAGTCAACCAAAATTACACATTTCCAAAATGTTTCTCTTCATTCTCGAGAAGAAAAGCCTTATTTGATTCATCATGTTTATAAGTTGATCTAAATAGGCTATTTATTTCTGCACTTCTGTCTTAAAAAGAAAAGACAAAAACAACCTTTTTGAGTAAAAAATGTATTCTCTTTGGAAACTGAGAAATACAGTGTTCAAATGTGGAAATACGGTGAAATACAGTGTTCTCTTTTTCCTTGCTCATTATTAAACCAATTCAATTTAAATTAAATGTTATTTGTATACGTTTATTCAGAGTTATGAACTTTATCCACTACATGCCTATAGATGTCGAAGGGTCTCAGTGTTATCCACTATCACACAGGGCCAAGTATCATCATGGTCGTCGTCATAGTCGTCGTCGCCATAGTCGTCGTCGTCGTCGTCATTGTCATAGCATTGTGAGCGCAGGCAACGAAAGCAGAACTCCTTGTTGCAGTGGGGACAAATTATGTTCGGGCACCCCTCACCGTTGTGTGTTAGTAGGGCATGACATCCCAGACAGGCCCTGAAGTACGGGCATCCGTTCACCGAGCTTTCCGGTTCACTGATCAGGTTCACGCTGAGGAGAGCAGCACGGAGCGCACAATTCGGCAGCATGCAGGAGTTGGTGGTCGAAGCATCGTGTGGCCACATCCGCTGACATGCCCAGCAGAACTGAAACACGCACCGCTTCGATTTAGAACAAGACCTGCAGACCGCGAGCTGACCACCCAGCTTTCTGATATCAGACAGCTGACAAGAAGGACACTAAAAAGCCAGACAGACAGAGAACATTCAGCCTTTAGTGACCTGCAGGATACATTGTTACATCAGTAGTAGGTGGGGACACATGACTTTTGTCACTATGAGCCAACCACTAAAAAGTATGTTCTATATAGAATGAATGTGTGTTGTATAAATAGCCTATAATTTGGGCGTACAATCGCCATGATGTGACCTACTGTAGCTATCAGCCTCAGCTGCATCGCTTCACTGCCTTTCTGGAAAAGTGTGGTCTCATGGGATATTAAAGTGTCTATCATATGCAAGCTTCAGAATCTTGCCAGAAGTAGTAGGTTATCCGCATACTCTTTGCCTACTCTTTTATGAGTAGCCTACTATGAATTTGGACATACTTCTCGTCACATACTGTTTTTTGTCCAGGCCTATATAGTAGGGAATTATGTGATTTCAGATGCAGCCATTTTCATGATAATGACAACATGGCAGACATAGTACATCCAAATTTCATTCATACTACATACATTCATTTGTCTGGCTATCACCAGACTAAGCTCAGTCTTTTAAGATTGAACATTAGTCTGGGGAGTCTGCTCTGAAGTGATTTGGAGTCGATTCCAGAGTTGGGGTCGACTCCAGCACAGGAATCGGCTCTCGGTGTCGACTCTGTTGCTGTGTCCAAAATCGCTCATGATTCTCTAATTCCTATATAGTTCATGGCAGTTGGTGCTCTATATAAGCAAGGAAAGAATGAAATGAAGTGAGGAAATCGGACACTGGCGTAGTACAC
Organism: Paracanthobrama guichenoti; assembly: GCA_018749465.1. Lineage (NCBI taxonomy): Eukaryota > Metazoa > Chordata > Actinopteri > Cypriniformes > Gobionidae > Paracanthobrama > Paracanthobrama guichenoti. The sequence continues at coordinate 24,312,013 of CM031947.1, forward strand.
CGCATCAGAGAGCTGTTGCAGAAACTTTGTCACACATATTTATCCTGCATGTAGCCTACTGTAGCTTACTTTAGAAATAGATAACAGCTAGCTTTAGTTTAATTGATGGTATATTAATGCAATAAAAAGGTATAGATTTGGTTTTCCATGGTTAACCTTGTGTTCATAATCATTAAACTATTGTATGTATTTTAGAATTTAGCATCTTTAACTCACTTTTTAAGACAATGATCATGTGCATTTAGCGCTATCACTCGACAACAGCTGTTTTTTATGACTTTTTCCTCTGTAAAATTAGGTATCGTAACAGCTAGGTAGCAACGTTGACAGCCACTCATCAAGTCATCGCTAAATTGGAATAAATTGAACAGTCACGCTAAAAGTGTGCTGTTTTAACAAGGGGATTTTAAAGCTTTGTGTCGGGGGAAAATAAATTAAGTGTGTAAAAACTGCAATTTTGTCTTCTCTCTTACCCTGTTTTGATGTAAAGTAAATGGACTCGAGGAGTCAATTCCATAGACTTCTACAGTGGGAGTCGGGAATCGGAGTTGACTCCAAAAAAAACTTGGAATCAAACACCCCTACTGCTCAGTATTTTCTACTGCACAAGAGGCATGATCGACGGGCATAGTTCAAATTACTCTGTACGCAATTGGATAATCCTTCAACCAATTACATCAACGATACGGGTGACGTACTTTGCAGAGCAGTCAGTAGTAAGGCAAACACATCCTTCTTTTTTAATTGTTCCAGGGCAAATTTCTGTTCCCTTTTCAAAGAAAACTTGCCATTGAAATCACAGCAAAAAATAGCAGTGACAGCAGCATCAACGTGTTACTGCGCTTCGGTGTCCACAGTGTTGAATGTAGACAAAAAGCTGCTTGCCGTTGCTTCTCTATCGTCATTGTGTTAAACCCGCCAATAGCGTGATTTGTAACGGAAGCAGGATACAAAAATGTACAGGTTTCCAGCCTGAGCTGCAGGGCGGAATCAAATCGCAGGCAGATCAGACTGGGTTTACGCAGTCTACACATTTTTTTAATGGTTGCGGAGCAAGTTTAAACCAAATGTAGTACTTGTACAGTATGTGTTTTCAAACACAGCCACTGTCCTTATGTTTCAGTCATTGAATTATTAATTTAACTGATTCGTTCAAAAACACTGAATCATTCAGTGCAGGTTGGAGATGCAATGCAGTTGTGCTGGCTTCGTTGGAACTATTTTTGTTGTTATAATAATAACATGTATTATATCTAAGTGTTGTATAAATTTCACTGTATCAGTGTATAACTTGACTAGCAACATATTGTGATACATATTTTTTGGAAAAATAGTTATAGGGAGGATGATGCTACAATGAGGGCAGATTGTACAAATTCATGAATTAATTAATTTATTTATTTCAAAATAAAATGAAAATGAAATGAAAATAAAAGCACTATACCTTTGGACTGTTCATGGTTCCAATTTTCCTGTTCCACATCCACAGAGGAGAAACATGCGAACAATACAGAGAAATACTGGTCATTTAGAGTAACATAAAGGTGTTTAAGCCACTGGAGAACAACATATGCATATTCAACCAGTGTTGGGCAAGCTACTTGGAAAAGTGAGCTAAGCTAGCAGTTACTCTACATTAAATTAAGCTTCACTACACAGAAGCTACCCTCTTGGGAAATGTAGCAAGCTAAGCTACAGCACCATGGAAAAAGTAGTTTACTACATCTAAGCTATTTTATTTATTTATTTTATATTGAACCAAACAAATTCTAATCAATTTATCTCAGTGATCAATACAAGTCAAACAGATAGGCAGGCATACTTTTTCAGTAAAACTCAGCTCAGCTCAAAGTACAGTGTGAGTGTGTGTGTGTGTGTGTGTGTGTGTGTGTGTGTGTGTGTGTGTGTGTGTGTGTGTGTGTGTGTGTGTGAGAGAGAGAGAGAGAGAGAGAGAGAGAGAGAGAGAGAGAGAGAGAGAGAGAGAGAGAGAGGAAACAAGGAAACAATCTCCATGGAAACAAGTTTCAGCCACCACATATCAAGAGTTGGCCAGGCTGAATTTCGATGCATTTAACCAAGAGGTGTTTATTCACGCGACACAATATATGCTTTTCAAACTTTTCATCGAAAAGACGGTTTCTCTTTTGTGACCGCGCGGACAACAGCGAGATGAGTTGAGCGCTTGGAAACAAACGTCAACTAGATGGTGCGCACGCGCGCGCCGAGGAGTACTTTGAAAGTCTCGCGCGCGCATCTGTGCGCGTCTGTGCGAGGCAGAGCGGAACATAGAAAGTGAAGTAATCCGCGATTTAGCAGTTGTTTTTCCAATTTGAGCTTGATCTTCAGAAATGCTTGGGGAAATGTAACGTTAGCTTGTGTGGACTAAGGACTAAAGAGCTTCGCTACTGAAAAGCTATTTGATTGAGAAAACAGCTACTGCCCAACACTGGATATTCAACACAGTCCCAGTTTTCAAATCAGTCAGGAAAAGGCCAATTAGCCAATGCCTCATTTTTAATACAACGAGACATTTATTCATTCCTAGTACAAGTCAAGTACAAGTCAAGTCAATTCACAAATGTCACTTTCTATGAGCTGAATGTTCACAATGATAACAGAACATGTAGAGTGAAGTAACAAGGGAGAAAGAAAATCATTAAAAACCAAACAAATACCTTCTTTATCGGCAGATCATAAACAATCCCATAGGCTCGTCTGTGCCTATAAACCTGTATGTTCCTGTTTGTAAGCACATGCAGCTTGAATGAAGGGGAATACCACAGAACCATGTAACTTTCACTTTGTCTTTACTCACGCACAACCTAATCTCAAGCACAACCTTATATGACCTTTTTTCATGCTTTCTAACTGATTATATGACAGGGTTGGATCACCTTAACTGACACTAACAGTGAATGCAAGATGTATTGTCTGTTCAGGTTACAAACTGTCATTTATGGGACAGAATGGTATTCACAGATTTTTTATTTTTTTATTCAAGATTCAAGAGTTTGATTTGTCACATACACAGTTATATACAGAATATACAACCGGCAGTGAAATGTAAACAGGTCCGCTCCATGGACAGTGCAAATTCACAGTTAAAAACACAAGAGGGAAATTATAATAGAAATAGAATAAAGTAGTATATATATATATATATATATATATATATATATATATATATATATATATATATATATATATATATATATATATATATATATATATATATATATATATATCTGTAGAATTATAAATAAATCAAGTCCAGTAGAAAAAAGTAGAAAATAAAAATAAAGAAGTGGAATAAAATAAGTGGAGTAAACTATGCAGTGAGTAAACTGTCGACTTATAAATATGTGGTTAACAAATGTACAAAGACTATAATGTGCAAACAGGTTTATAACAGGTTGTTACACAGTAACAACGAGAACAGAAAGTGCAGTGCAATGTCAGTGTATCGATGGTCACGTGGTGTTAAGTGACTGAGTTCAGGAGTCTGATGGCCTGGGGGAAGAAGCTCCTCCTGAGTCTCTCAGTTTTGGCCATCAGGCTTCGGAAGCGCTTACCAGATGGCAGCAGCGTGAAATGAGGGTTTGCAGGGTGATTAGAGTCCTTGATGATCTTAGTAGCTCTACCTTTGCAGCATTTGGTGTAGACGTCCTGCAGAGACAGGAGAGCTGACCCTGAGATACGCTCGGATAAGCGCACAACTCTTTGCAGGGCTTTGCGGTCATGACTGGTGCTGTTCCCATACCACGCTGTGATGCACTGAGTTAATACACTTTCTATCGCCTAAATAGAAAGTTTTCAGGATAGCTGGTGAAACCCTGAATTTCCTCAGCTGGCGCAGGTGGTACAGTCTTTGCCTGGCTTTTTTCACCTGTGTCTGAATGTGTGCAGTCCAGGTCAGGTCCTCGGAGATGTTTACACCCAGGTACTTGAAGCTGCTCACTCTCTCTACTGGTGACCCGCTGATCATGAGGGGGGAGTATGTCCGTTGCTGTCTCTTCCTGAAGTTCACAATGTGATATTTATGTAATGTGATCTGCATTTAGTTATAATATTTTATTATTTTAATATTCCTATCTTAAAACTTAAGCTTAAAACTTATCACTCTAATCGTTTTCTGTTTGTCTATATATATATATATATATATATATATATATATATATATATATATATATATATATATATATATATATATATATATATATATATATATATATATAAAAATTGTTCTGTCCTATGTGTTCTATGCTAGATTAACTGAGACTTGTTACAGCACTTGCATATTGTTGCTCTTGACTGTTTTTAGTTGCTTCTATTGCTCTCATTTGTAAATCGCTTTGGATAAAAGCGTCTGCTAAATGACTAAATGTAAAACTAATTAATACGATTAATAAGATATTTTCTTTACAATAAAATATGTTGTAGTAGGCTATTTAGATAGGCGTACTATATTTTAGATGGTTTGTCATACGAGTCTGACAGTAGGCCTATATTATACTTCGATATTATATTTAATCATTTTTGTAGTTATCACACATTTCATCTCTGCGAAAACGATCGCAGACATTTTTTTTTTCTTTTCAACGTTTGTCTTTTCTTTTGAGTGTTTTTTTAAACAACGAATTTATGTATTTAACTAAATAACTTACATTGTAATACATGGTAACTGTTTTTAACTGGAGCAGCCTGGGAAAGTCGACATCGCCATCTTGTGTTTAAATAAACAAACGATTCGAACAAGAAACTGATTCTGTTCATACTCTGAACTGTACCACAATGTCTTATATTTGTTTTGTACTTGTCTGTAATTGAACTAATAATAATCATTTAAAAAAGTCTTTGAACAGAAAAAAAACAAAACAAGCTGTAACTGTATGTTCTGGCAGGAGGACATATTGTATAGGCCTACCCAGATAGCAACAAAGATGGGCCAAGTCTGGCTTACATTAGGTACTTCTGGCTTAATTCTGGCACTGTTTTTTTTCTCCACACTCTTGTGTCAAACAGCATTAGGCTGAGCTCTGGCTGGAGTCTGGCTAACCAAAAGAAACAAAAAGAAAAAGAGCAAAAACTGTATCTGTTTGGCTGAGCCCTGGCTTGAGTTTGGTCTGCCAGTATAAGAAAATATTTGTCTGAGATCTGGTTGGGTTTTGGTTAGCCGAAGAGTAAATAAAAGATCTCTGGCATGTGCTGTACTGTAAAACAGCCGTGGAGATGTGGTGTTAATTGGTTTATATTTTATACATCATTGTAAGGTTAATTTTTTTCAAAAAGCGTTAACCCTAACCCAATAGGCAAATAATACTGATAATAATAACAACAATTATTATTATTTATTGAATTTATTTTAATAGAGTGGCGTCATCCAACTCTCTATAGTTTTTTATAAAATTCAGGAAATTCTCCATTTTGTAAAATAAAGATTATTTATTTACAATAGCCTATGCATCGCACCTAGATAGGCGGCCTGGTTGAATCTGCCGCCAAGATTGGAAGCGGGGCCACTAATCTGTGAGTACAATTTTTACTCACCCGTGCGCACGGATTGTGAATTTGTGGGAACGGATTTAAAAACCGAGCGTACGGTTTGCAAAATCTGAGCGCACGGATTGGAAATTCGTGGGTACGGTTTATTAATCCGTGGGCACGATTTGTAAAACCGAGGGAACAGTTTAAGAATTCGTGATCACGGTTTATAAACTGAGGGAACGGATTGCAAAACGGTCGGCACGGATTTTTTTTTTTTTTTCCTCTCCTATAGAAAGGGGTTTCTTCTCTATAGACATGGATTCGACAACCTGCGTGCTAGAGAAATATTAGCTGATTATTTCAGAAATATTAATGTAGGTTATCTCGCATCTGCAACCACATTACCCACCACCAGCTTACTTTTTTGGCACACCACTGGTTTTATTGAGTTGTCCAAATATCAAAATCTGTGTGGCAATACTGACCCACTGGACAGCACGCAGATGCAGTTACATGTAGCGAAGCGCATCAGTATGGATTTAAATGTAAATATGCAGCAGGCATAACTTTTATTTCAGACAGTACACAAAGTTTTGAACAAGGGATGAAGCTGAAATCAAATCAATTAATGCTATTTCAAAATAAAGCCACAGAACTGTTGTGCGGCTGACTCACAGGACAGTGCTGTTCATGAATGAACCTGATTCTTTGAACGAATCGGTTGAGTGAATGATTCAATGTCCTGTAGACATCCACTTGCTTCATTGCTGAATCAGCGTTTTGAACGAATCGGTTGAATGAATGACTCACTGACTAACAATTATTAAGACAGTTACATGCTGCCACCTACTGGGGGTCTTAATACTATCATAATCTAAGTAGGCCTATGGTTTCATCTAAAAACAAAAACAAACAAAAACCTAAAAACGAATAGAATAACAACCAAAACAATAGATGCGCTGTGATAGTAAACTTACATTGATACAAAATAATGTCATTTATATATTTTCATATCATAAGCTTCATCCCTTGTCCAAAACTGCACTGCTGCATATTTACACTTAAATCCATACTGGTCTGCGCTTCGCTACATGTAACTGCATCTGCGTGCTGTCCAGTGGGTCAAGCAGCTTTATTGCCACACAGATTTTGATATTTGGACAACTCAATAAAACCAGTGGTGTGCCAAAGAAGTAAGCTGGTGATGGGTAATGTGGGTGCAGATACGAGATAACCTACATTAATATTTCTGAAATAATCAGCTAATATTTCTCTAGCACGCAGGTTGTCGAATCCATGTCTATAGAGAAGAAACCCCTGTCTGGTCCCTGCCCAGCGCGATGTGAGTCACAGCATTAGTCCGGTTGTTCGATGAGAGAGTTTATTTGTCAGAAACACTTTAAGAATCCGTCCAGCAGCGGAAGACTGTTATTCTGCACGGAGCTGTGGAAAAACTGAAAGAGGCACAGGTTGATCTTTGGTTGACCAATCAGCGGAAAGGGGCGTTTCACGAAAGCCCACACGTGGAAATCGAAAATTCAAGCCTTTTATCCATTTTCTATCCCTGAACCAAAAAATATAAAAGCAAGCCGAATTCTCGTTTTTCAACTTTCAATATTAAATTGAAAAACGAATGAACGGACACGGACCGTAAATTTATACTTTTTTCAATATCTCAACTCGACTGCAGTCGGTAAACTACAGCGCGGTAGCCTACTAGATAACGTTAGGCTTTTTTGTGTGCAGTTACTGTGGTTTGATTTTATTTGTTTTAATGTTAACGTTAGCGGTGCTAGAATTATTCTCGACCCCCGTGTACAGTGTTTAATGGGAAATATGTGGGCTTACAGTGAGCGAAATAACTCGAGAAAAACGTCTGTTAAAAGAGTCAACAAGATGTTTGAATCTTTGGAAAAATAAATTAATTCTCAACCTGAAAAGAGGCCAACCCAAGATGGCGTTGAAACAAGTTCTAGTGTTGACCGTTTCAGTGTTTTGACTTAATAGTGACGGCATATTTTAAAAATATGTCAGATACTTAAACTGGGATTGCTGGGTGGAGTGGACATAAGGGACGCTGTCTGGTGGATTATGAGGCAAGCAATCAAAAATGACTTTGCCAAAGTGATGAACTGGAGAGGTGTACACGGGAAAACACCGTGCAGCTTAAAAACAACCAAACTGTGATTTGTAAGTCCATTTTTATTGTGTCTAAGTCTTTCTGGAACTTCATTACTATTCCCTCATGTCATGAATGAATGTTGAAACTTTTAATTATTAGACTGGTAGTGTCTTGTAATGCAAATGCTTTGTCTCTTGTTCATTTTATTTAAATGTATTTTCTGTATTCGTATGCTCCTATTCTAGAGGGTGTAAGAAGAAATCCTGTGTGCACAGACAACTGAGCTGGATGTCAAAAAGATTATTAAAATGTGGTTTCATCCAGTGTTGGGCAGTAGCGTCGCTACAAGTAGTGGCGTTACTAGTTTAACTACATTTTTCAATAGCGTAGTGGTAGCTCTGTTTTCTCAATCAAATAGCTTTTCAGTAGCGAAGCTCTTTAGTCCTTAGTCCACACAAGCTAACGTTACATTTCCCCAAGCATTTCTGAAAATCAAACTCAAATTGGAAAAACAACTGCTAAATCGCGGATTACTTCACTTTCTATGTTCCGCTCTGCCTCGCACAGATGCGCGCGCGCCTTTCAAAGTACTCCTCGGCGCGCGCGTGCGCACCATCTAGTTGACGTTTGTTTCCAAGCGCCAGGCCCGTCGCGACAAGGCAAACAAACCAAGCAATTGCTTGGGGCCCCGAGCTGGCCTGGGGCCCCAAGACAACGACAGGTTAAGAATAAAATGCAACGACAAACTGCGAGCGGCCCTTTGATAGTCAATCCAGTAAAGTGCAATGTCACTGTTCTCGGGATCCCCCTCAAGGGGGCCCCTCTCAGTAGTCGCTGACAGCAGCCAGCCAACCACGTGATCTCTGCTGCCGGCAAAATACAAAACCTCCTCGGCAGTCATGAAGCGGAATTATGCTTCAGGAAGCCAAAAAAGAGAAAGGAAGAGGAGGATAAGAAAAACCAAGATAGTGGTAAGTGATAAATTACACTGGATAAAATAGCTCTACTTGTCTTGTACAAAAAGGGTGTAATTTTGCAGCAGGTAGGCTAGCAAAAATATGTTTATGTTAGCTACCTGCCTGACGGCAATGCTGCTTGTAACGAACAGTTAGTGCAACTTTTTTTTTTTTTTTTTTTTTTTTTTTTTTCCGAACGGACGGAATATGGTTACATACTGTAATGTTTTTTAACGGGATAAGGAAGACGCATATCTGTTCCAGAATCATTGTTTATCGTATTTAATGACATGACATTGCCATAGCTTTGTAATAGGTTTTGATGAAAGTGGCATAGCATGCTATACTAACTATTATTTATGCTATGCATAAATAACCTGGAATAGTTAATATAGCATGCTATATTAACTATTATTATAAACATTATTTAACCAGAAAGGGGGTGGGGGGGCCTTCATGTCCATTTTGCTCGGGGCCCCCAAATTCCTTCAAACGGCCCTGCCAAGCGCTCAGTTCACTCATCTCGCTGTTGTCCGCGCGGTCACAAAAGAGAAACACAAACAAATAAATATAAATAGGCTACATGTTTCTCACACACACACACACACACACACACACACACACACACACACACACACACACACACACACACAAATAAATATAAATAGGCTACATGTTTTTTTTTTGCCATGTTGGTACTGTTTGGAGCAGGTATTAATTATTTTGCTACTGTACTTTGAGCTGAGCTGAGTTTTAAATGAACTTTTTCCTGCAAAAGTGCCCAAGTCTAATTGAGCATAAACATGCGAACACAGGTGCGCATGCATACATACATACACATACACATGCAGATGAACATACACACACTCTCGACACCTGCTTTTGTTATTATGGATCACATGTTTTTGTTGCCAAATTGATTTTGGACAGTTGGATAACTGAAAAAGTATGCCTGCCTATCTGTTTGACTTTTATTGATCACCTACATTTCCCAAGTAGCTTGCCCAACACTGGTTTCATCTAGCTGGTGACCGTGAGGTTGGCAGAAAAAGAACACCATTGCAAAATGTTAATGTAAACCACACATTTTAAGTTATATAACTTACATTTTTAGCTTTTTTGCACATCTGTAAATATTAATTGTATTTTATTTGTCTTTTATAAACATCTTTTTTTCTGTATTTTAATATTTATGCATGAGACATTTACAGTTTTGCTTTCACACTTGCTTTCTTGTTTGTATCAATTGAATGTATTGCTTTGTTTCTGTTGCTTTTTGGTACGGTGGCTGAGAAGGCTCAACACGAAACAGAAGAAAACGCATGCAAATAGAAAAAACACCAGCAAATTAAGAAAACATCTTCTTTAGTTTGACAGCACATGTGCTGCAAATACGCAAAACCCAACCAAATACAGAAATGAGCTGCAAATGGCAGACCAACAACGCAAATATCTACTCGACAGTGGTGTTTTTATTATTATTATTTATTGTTTGCATTGTATTGGCAGCATGTGTGTTGTGAAACTAATGTTTTCTTCACTTGCTAGTGTTTTTCCTATTTGCATGTGTTTTCTTCTGTTGCAGGACGTTGAAGTCTCTTGCCTGTTTGCGTATTTGGTTGTGTTGTGACGTATTTGCAGCATGTGTGTTGTCAAACTGATGAAGATGTATTTTTTTGTTGTTTTTGTTTTCTTCTGTTTTGGTGCATTGAGATCCCTTGGCCACCATATTTTGATCTGTTTCTGTATTTCATTATTTAAGCATGACACATAATTTTTTTAAATTGCATAATTGCATTTTAATGTATTGCTCTTTTTATTATTCTTGTATTGTGACTATTTGTTGTTTTTGTTTTGCTTTACTATTGGTTTATCTTTTTCCAATTTGTTTTTATTTTTCATTGTTTCTGGCTCTTCTTCCCTTCTCAATAAAGTGCTGTACTTTGCATTTGTGTAGTGTCATTCTATTATTATTCCTTGCACAATATTTAGTTATTAAACATTGATAATTTCTGGTTAAGGTTTGGGGACTCTGGCATAATATTGGTCAGTTATGGCTGTTTTCTGGAGCTTCTGGATAAATAGTGGCTGAGTTCTGGGTTAAAGGTGGTGGCAGTTTGGCTCTTGACTGGCTGACATCTGGGGATTATGGTGTTGTTGTGAGCCAGTTCTGGATTATTTCTGGGTGCACAGTAAAGCTCTGGTCGAGTTTTGGTCTGCTTCCAGTGTTGTGCCGAATTCCGACCCCCGTCAAATTATTACACCCCTAGTATTGGTAGGTTTAGGGTTAGTTGTGGGGTAGGGGTTAGGATTAGGCATTCAGGTAGTGACTTCAGTGAGGGGGGTAATAATTTGGCAGGGGGTAGAAATTCGGCACAACACCTGCCCAAAGCAAATTTGCTATCTGGGTAATAACTAATTTAATCTGTTAGTTTATACCTACTTATTTGTAGCCTTCTGTAAATCCATGACATGAGAGTTAAATCACAATCAACAATGTAGAGATAAACTGTACAAAAGGTTCGAAGTGCGTTACCAGTAACAGTGATAGCCACGTAGTATAAAGTGTTCTTGATGGTGTCATTCTATTAGGTGTTGCTGAATTTCAACTCCCTGCCAAATTATTGCCCACCTCGTTGAGGCCGCTACCTGGCTGCCTATCATAACCCACATCTTAAACCAAATGGGGACTCAAGGGGTAATAATGGTGACGGTCAGAATTTGTTTCCAAGCGCCAGGCCCGTCACGACAAAGCAAGCAAACCAAGCAATTGCTTGGGGCCCAGAAAGTAACACCGTTCAAATAGTCTACTCTAAAGAGAAGACTACGGCGAAAAGTTTGTAATAGGCCTAATTATATATCATTTTTATTTTTATGTTATGTTTTTGAAAGAAATATCTTATTCTCGCCAGGACTGCATTTATTTGATCATGGTAAAACAGTAATGTATTACGGTGGCCGAGAGAGCTCAACGCGCTGCAAATGAAGAAAACACCAGCAAATAAAGAAAACATCTTCATCCGTTTGACAACACGCGCTGCAAATCCTCACAACACATGCAAATAGAGAAACGCGCTGCAATTTGATGTTCATGTGTATTTTTACTCACTATGTAATATAACCGTTCATTTCTGTTAATTTTTGTTCTGTTACAGTTAGTAATTTAAGTGTAGATTACATTTGTAGAATTATAAGAAAATCAGATGTTTGAAATAAATGATAAAACAACTTTTCTCTTGTTAAGGTTTGATTCTAATCATAATGTAACATCATTGAAAAAATATATTTTCAGTACAAAAAAAAAAATGCTAAACTTTGACAAAAATTTATTTTAATTGTTATAATTGTGATTTCATAACATTTAAATATGAATCCAACTGAAAAGTACTTATAGTCAACTTAAAATATAGTCAAATAGTGGAGCTCTGTAGCCATTTATTGGTAAAAGTCTTTTTTTAATTATTATTTTAAAACTGTATTTTCCAAAAGATGGCCAAAAATCTTACACTAAACCATGTCAAATTATCCATTTTATCCCCACGAATGAAAGTTAGAAATTTGGGTCTTTTGCAAAGTGAATTTTACATTTAAAAAAAACTGATTTTGTGTGAAAATCCATTAAAAATATATTTTTAATTTATTTTTATACATTTAAAAATGATTATAAATACTCCAAAAACTACACCGATGTTGAGTAAAAACATTAATAAACAGGGTTTTGTTACAAAATTACATTTTGTTGCCTGGGTTCTGTGGAGACCCCAAAGACCCTGAGTGTAATTCCCAAACGAAGACCGTAGAAGGGTTAAATATACCCCCGGTTTCACAGACAAGGCTTAAGCTAGTCCTAGACTAAAATGTATGTTTAGCTGTTTTAACTGAAAGCAACATATACTGACATATCTTAAAATATGTCACTGCCATTGCTTTGTCTCAATATGGACACCAGTAATGTTGTTGTTGTTTTGTTTTTTCTTCTTCTTTGTTTTTCTATCTCTAGTGAACGTTTGTAAAAGCCATTTAAATGCCCTTATTGGAGTTTTAGGCTAAGCCCTGTCTGTGAAACTGGGCCATAACGTTCAAAGTTCACAGAAATGGGGTTAAACCAGGTCAAAATAAATTGCAGATTGATGGTATAATTAAAATATTACAATTTATTGAAATCCTTTTAGTAATGAAAGAAAGGACAACGGAATACAATATGCTAATTTCACATTGTCTTTTTCAGATCAATGTATTGTCCTTTCTGGCATCCAATGGCCGACTTTGCCCAGATTTTGCAGTTCATGTGGGCGAGATGTAAGCTTTATTGTAGAGAACACCCCTATAACTGCAGGTGATGACCATGTGTCATGTCCGACAGTGCCCAGAGGTAATCTTCTCTTTCTGAGCTCCGTCCATCAAATTATAGGAATTTATAATCTTTTCAATCTCGTCAATCTTTTTCTCTGTTTTTGATTGTTTGTTTCAGTGACTGATGCATGTGCCATTCCAGCGAAGTCAGCTTCAGCTGTTCTCCAGTTCATGAAATACAGAGAACTAAAAGAAACAAAGGAAATCATTCTCAAAAAGTAAAAAAAAATCAGATAAAACAGTAAGTGTAAGCTAATCTTTTATTAAGTTAATGAAGTTGTCAGACAGAACAGTATTATCCTTTTTATTCCACCTTTTCTGTCTGATGGTCTAGATTTCTAATGGGATCATGAACAAGACCAAGAATGGAAAAAATCTTCCTTTACATGTTGATCCCCAGTGGTCATCTGAGCAACTTTTACCAGCTTCTGTGAAAAAACAAAAGACTTCAACCAAGACATGGACGATAGAGAATATGTCTTGCTTTACCCAGATGGCTCTCAGATAAAAAATATCCCTGGGACTGACACACCTTTTACCATTGTTCAATACAAAGAGGCCATTGGAAAGGCATATCAAAGGATACCTTGAGGATTTATTGTCAAAGAGTAATTATTAAAATAGTATGTTTTCTATATATTTTATTTGCATTTATTTGTGTAACCACCTAGTTACAGCCATATTTAAAAGTACTGGACATGTAATTTGAAATAGAGATTGATCACAACATTTTTTATGAGGTCATGAAGATTCAGAAGATGAGGATGACGATAAAGTTGCTGTTAGGGCGCAATCTAATATGTCACCTCTTTCTGACACAGTGGTAGGTACATCTCAGGAATTTAGGTGTTCAGCATGTCAGTACAGCTATAATGCAGTAAAATCTCTTGGACTTGTCAATCATTAGAAATAGAAATGTATATACAGTGTTAAGGCTATAAATGAGTTTAGGTTTTTATGTTTACACCTCACAGCTTTGGTCAAGTCCTGAAAGAAGTACACCAGAGCATAGACAATGGTAAGTGAAATTTCTGCTGACATTTTTTTTGTCCCTATGCCAGCTATATGAATGCATGTTTTAGTGCATTTATTTTTAAAATTGTTATAAAGAAAGCATTTTATGCCATTTACAACACTGATAATTTCTACTAATTTGTTTGTATGTTTTAGGTCAGACACAACATCTGTGGCATCAACATCCCAGTCATCTGAGCAAGTATGTCGTATTCTGTAATATAATACACCAGAATTTGTTTATTTTCTGGTTTATTCTGCGATTATTATTCTAAGTTCTCATTGTGCTGTGTGGTTTTTGTCGGTGCTACAGGCCAAGAGTGCAACAAGACCCAAACATACAACCACCTCAGTGGGTGAACCTAAGTCATGTGACTTCTACAGGTCAGTCAGAAGGCATAATTTTACACAATATTTCACTGGTCTAATAGCGTTATTTCAAATCCAAAGTTCTGGACTACAGCCAAAAGAACAAAACATCCGTTTCAGAATACTTTCTGGATTAACTGTTATTGTTGTTCTCCCTCCCACAGTACATATACCCATATCTATGCACACATCACCATTGACAGCAGTTGCTCAGATCTTGAGGAAGTAGAGAAACTGTCAGAGAAAGACAGGTACTATGAGCACTTGTTCTAATTTACAAATATCTGCCATGCTGTTTCTCCTGTTATCCATAAGAATGTGATTTTATGATTTTTCAAAATGTATTACTAAAGTTGTGATGTCCAAATTATGCTTATTATTTTTGAGCAGTGTGGCATAGCTTACTCATTGTAAAGGGCCCATGAAATACTAAAAACCTTAAAAGTATTAGTTTAAATAATACACAAAAATTAGAACTTGCAGTGTTAATATTTTCTTGCTGTTTGTGGATTTTTTCTTTCTTTTAGTGATGGACATGAAGGGCTGACAGCTGCAGACAGTGTCAAATCTGGCACAAAATCTAAAAAAAAAACCCATCCTGTAGCAGATTTAACATTAACCGGGTGAATGTCTGGGATGGTGCCTTAAGAAGTTTCAGGCGATCCTCATTTGATCCTACCTACAGCTTGATGGTAAAATTCACAGATGATGCCGGGCTGACTGAAGAGGCCTTGGACAGCGGGGGACCAACTCGAACATTTCTGACTCTTTTGATGGACACCATCAAAACAAGGAGGATATTTGAAGGCAAAGACAATGCTAAATACCTCTCCTTTGATAGCAAAGGTAATACTTTTATGACATTTTTACAATGTTGTAAATCATTGTGTCCTTACGTTTAAATATATTGTCATTTTTAGCTGCATTAGAAAATGAATATTTTAACATTGGACGGATGATTGCTGAGTCTATTGTCCATGGCTGTCCAGGGCCTTGATGTCTTTCACCAAACTTTTTCCTTTACCTAATTGGTAAAGACAATTGTGCCCCACTTGAGGATATACATGACGAAGAGGTCAAGAAGGCCCTCGTTGAGGTCATTTGTTAAACTGGGATTACAAGCAACTTCAAGAAATGTACTTATCGACTGACACAAAACTACCCACATTAATGATATCTTAATAGCTGTACAAACTGTATGTTTGACATGTTGTCTTAAATGTTATTATTGTTCATTTTTAGCCTGATATCATTATTAATATGTGATATCAGAAGGGTAAAATTTTAGTTTGAGTTTAATTTAATCTCTCAAAATGTCAATTTATTCAACAACACAATCAGATGCCACTATGTAATCATTCAATAAAATGTAACTGCAATTACCACTTATATTATTCTGTGTGCTTTAGTTTCACATTATAATACCATGCATATTTTTACTTTTTTATTTAAAGAAACCAAACCAATGTAAATTTGACTTGAGGCTTAATGCTATAGAAAATCAATACAAGTTTTTCAGGAAGAGTGTTTTTAGCTTGTTTATTTTGATATAACTATATTGCATGCATGTGTATGTGACAATTAAACTCTTGAATCTTGAATCTTGACATGCAAAACAATGGTATAAAGCTATTCAAAACATCATTCAATGTAAATTGTGATAATTGTAATTAATAATCGCAATTACAATTTCAAGGAATAATCAACAACATGTATGTTTAATCTAATATTCTTATCAGATCCTTTGATAATGATGTGCTACATCCCAAAAAAATCTTTATTCTGTGTACACAGGTACTATGCCTAAATAAATACAATACAGAAATTAGTCACAGACAT
Organism: Paracanthobrama guichenoti; assembly: GCA_018749465.1. Lineage (NCBI taxonomy): Eukaryota > Metazoa > Chordata > Actinopteri > Cypriniformes > Gobionidae > Paracanthobrama > Paracanthobrama guichenoti. Next base: position 24,328,150 of record CM031947.1, read on the forward strand.
TTACTGTACATATTATCTGTTTTAAATAATCCCATTTTCCTTTGTATTTGTGTCATTATCATTATCACTATATTTGTGTCATTAGACTATCACTATTCTAAGCCTTACTAATTTCTATAGAAGTAACGTGGACTGTTAACTATTACAATAATATTAATAATGATTATAATAATAAAAACATTTGTTTTTATTTTCCTCTAGATGGAGAATGCTCCAGAATGCTGGAGCGCACAGCAATATACTCAAGCATGCTACAGACAGCTGGCTGCTATAAATTTATGAGGACTCTGGAGGATAAGAAAAAAGTAGTAGATGATTACATTCAATGTTATTTCATCTACCGAAACCATGTTTCCATCCAGAGGTATAATATTATTCTTACTCTGTGGACATGTAACAAAACTTTCAAATAGTTATTTTATATTACTTTCAACGCATTTTATATTATACTAATAAAGGCTAAATATTGTGGTTGAAGTAGTCACCTCATTTCTTGCTGTTAAAATGGAAAATCTGTTTCACAGACAAGGCTTAAACTAGTCCTAGACTAAAATGTTTGTTTGAGCTGTTTTAACTGAAAGCAACTTGTACTAGCATATCTTAAAATCAGTCAGTGGCATTGTTTTGTCTCAAGATGCACACCAGTAATGTTTTTGTCTAGGGTGTTCATAAAAACTGCTTAAATGTCCTAATTAAACTAAGGCCTAATGCTGACTTAATCTAAGCTATGACTGTAAAACTGGGCCTATATGTTTCAGTAGTTGTTCACATAACCCCACTGTAGTAGTCTTTTTTTTTTTTTTTTTTTGAGATGTGACAAGATTTTTGTAGATTCAAAGAGGGATTAGCCACAAATCTGATATTTACAGAACATGGTCACATATTGCATGGATTAAATATGAACCTGTGAGGCAGGTGATACAAGGCTTCTGGTTTACCAGAATGACAAGAAGACTGACGAACAGGTAGGATGGTGTGGTTATTCCAAAGTTCTCTGTACTCATCAAGGTCTTTCTGCAAGATGCTCAAGAAGACATACCGTAGAAGGCACTTATGCTCATGGCTGCCATTGAAAAGGTGCCACTCTCTTAGCTCACTGAAGAGCTCAATCCAGAACTGAGTCCTAATTATGGAATGACAGAATACAGGTTTTACTTAAGTGTTTAATAAATGTTATATGGAAATGATTCCTAAAATAAATGTTTCAAACAAAAAGGTATTTAAACTATTCCACTGTACCTTTTTTTCTGAGACCTTTTTCTCTCTCTCTCTCTCTCTCTATATATATATATATATATATATATATATTTTTTTTTTTTTTTTTTTTTTTATCAATGCAAAGAAAACTATAGTATCAGGAAAAAAGATTTGCATTACATTTTAAACTAGTGTTATTCTCATAATACAAGTTGTTAACAACTGAAATCCTCTGTCATGTGACAAAAAAAGTGACTAAATAGTACTAAAGTGACTAAATTTAATTAATTATTTTTATCTTAAAAGGCTTTTACTTTCTGAAAAAGGACCACCAACTTTCGATTCGTTGATTTGCTAACATGTGACTGTGGGCTCCAGCAAAGTCATCTGTATGCTGTGCTCTTAATGCACAATGAATGGCAACCATAGTGCCATTTTCTGTCCCACAGTCTGTGCGAAGGTGTGCTGGAAGTCCGAAGTCTTATACACACTGCAGGTAATAGTAAGCAATTATCACTGGGTCGTTATTAGAGCTGCCACTTCTGAGCCACATCACTTTCCTAGAAAACCCATCAATGCAGCCACTGATGGCAACACCAAATGGTTTGAGCTTATCATACCCATCGACATGCCACACTTGGTTTGGTCCTGCTGTAAAGTATCCTCTTTGGACAAATCTGTGTCTATGGCAAAGTTGAACTCCAGATCCAGTCTGCGAACGTCCCTTTTAACTGTCAGGAAATAGCTCTGTAGCCTAAAAGACGACCGGAACCAGACAGTTCATGTGTAATAGCTGCATCCACAGTGTCAATGGGAGTATAGTCTGTTCTCCTTGTTAGGCCTGCATTCCTTAGCCTTCTCTTTAAGGTGCTCAGACTCAGGAAAATGTTATGCTTTTTCCGAAGAAAATTAAGGATCACGTCGTATGTGTGGCCCTCTGAGAAATATTTCTGGATTAGGCCTGCCTCTGTGAGTTCATCTGACACAGTTCCTGGGCCTGAAGGGAAAAGAGAAGCGTCATTAGGAATGCAAAAATCCACAAATATAATCTTAAACATAAATATGCATCAGCAGCAGTAACAAAAAAAAAAAAAAAAAGAGGCCAACTGTTTGATACAGTTTGAAAAGTGTATGTATTTATTCTGCTCAATTTGTGGACAAATCCAGGTAGTAAAAGGCACAAACAACTGGCATTGGACTGGCACTTAAGCTTACCACTTTTAACAGTTTTGTCGGATTGGGAGGTTTATGCTGATGTTGGACAAAAAGTGCAATGTATTTCAGTTCTGTATGTCATACTATAACCTGGTTGAACCTTCTTGATAAATGAATTTGTGATTGTGTGTGTAAGCAATTATGAAATGTGAAAAGGAAATGTGGGAAAGCTCCCTTTCACCTTCAAAGTGCAGCAAGGACAAGACATAACAACAATGTACATCAAGGAAATATTTTTATTTAGGGTATGTGCAAATACCTATGAATTTTAAAGTGTCAGGGTCAGAATGACTCTAAACGTAATGGTTGCACACAAAATGTGTTCAGACTTTACATAACACACTGTGTCTATAACTTGCATACTAGTTCATGACCCTAAATGATGTCACAAGGAGAGAAAAAAATACATTAACCTTTATTTCAGAAAGTGAACTCAAGTGGAAATGGGTCATAGGAGGGCTAAACTGCCAAAATAATCACAATCTGTGTGGCTACCACACAAACCACAAAAGCATTCAATAGGTCCAGCCAATTCGAGTCCACAATATGGACAATACATAATCTAAGAAAGGAACAAAGTGACTGCTTAGTGCTAAAAGATATTGACATGTAACTAAGCAAATGCCTGTGATATAGACCTTCTCACAGCAGAGGAAAAATGCAGACGTAAGAGAATCCCTTAGTTACCCAAACATGTAACGTTATTGAGTTTATGCACAAAAGTTACTCACTGCAAAGGAGCCCAAGACTCATTAGAAAAAAAAATCATATCAAATAAGACAAAATGTAATTTTCTTACTCGTGTTGGAAAAACCTACTGGTAGTTTTACTTGCGTGTTCCCTAGTTTTTACAGTTCAACATAATATTAAAATAACGTTTCACAGTTATTTGTGTACCGTGTGTGTCAGATTATTTAGGCCAATAATATCCAAAATACTAAGCAGTTATACGATCATGACGTTAAAGTAAACAACAACAAAAAACTCACCTTTCAGGTCATCGCCAACAACACTGGCGAGTGATTAAACAATAAGCAGGTCCCGGTAGGGTTCGTCACTTATTGGGGTCCCCTTGAAACATTTCCGTTGTGGTCTGTGTAATTTGCAGCGCGTTTTGGTATTTACATGTGTTGTGGGGATTTGCAGTACTTACATTTATACAACACTCATTAACTCAATCGTGTATTATACTTCACAGGGTGGTTGTCAAACAAACAAATTATCAGGAAATTACAGCATTCAGGCGAGGCGCCTATTGAAGTTTGTTTGTTTGTAATCTAATATCTATGAGTACGTCTAGATATTAGTTAGATATATTTTTTATTTTATGTATTTTTTTATCTTTTATCTCGTACAATAATAAATTGTTCAAACAGTGTGTCATTCAGAAGTGATAAACTTATGAATGGCAGGTCGGACCACATAATCATTTATCAAATCATGTTCCAAACGTCGCACATAGGCAAAGGGAACAACATAATCAGGGAGATGTGGAGAGTACACACAGTAAAATGACTTCTCACTTTTTACACGAACTATGAATTTGTTACGAGGCGGAGCAACACTTTTTAGGATCTAATGTCCTATTCTATAGACTAATAAATGTCCATGTTCTAATGCCGACCAATGACGGACAGACCTCAAGCGCAATGGGAGGAGCATGCATATAGATAAGCGTTTGTGTGTGGAGTTTTTCCCTAACCCTAAACTCTGGACCATATCAGAAGGTAATTTCATTGTAAGTGTGACACAGACGCATAGTTGTAAAGAAGTAAGATGGGAGACATTTTAGAGTGCAGCTGTTCAATGGTGTTGTGTTGCATCGGTCTCGTTACGGTTGTATATTTCCTGCTGAGATGGTCATGGCAGTGTTGGCATGGATTCAAGGCGTATATGATCTCTGAGATCTGGCAAACGGACTTGAGGACATATGGCCAGTGGGCTGGTAAGCATTTCCTCAAAGCTGCAGAGTGGGTTCCTTTCTCATTCTGTAGTGATAAAATGATCAGTTGTTTTGTAGATGCAATACAGTGGAAGGAATAATTACAACCAATAATACTAGTGCCATGTATGCATTTCAGTGTAAATGTCTATGGCAAGCCGTTGTAAAATGTATTCCCTTCACCAAATCAATTTTTTTTAGGCTATGTGCATGACAGTTGCTGCTGGTTCCTGTTCTAGTTTTACTTGCAACTAATCGTCACATACATATTAATTAGATACAATTATACACTATAGCAGGAGTGGCGAACTCCAGTCCTGGAGAGCCACAAACCTGCAGAGTTTTGCTTCAACCCTAATCAAACACACCTGAACAAGTTCATCAAGGTCTGAATGGTTACTAGGAAGCTATACAGACAAGTGAGTTTTATCAGGGTTGGAGCTGAACTGCAGGACTGAGGCTTTCCAGGACTGGAGTTCGCTAATAATGTAGCATATGCATTATTTCTTTCCTTTTTATGAATAACGACCAACTGAATTGATCACTAGTCAATTCACTACTGGTACTAGTATCTAGTAAATAGTTAAAAGTAAAAATAGTAAGAGTAGGATAATATATTAGTCACTATGACATTACATACTAATATTTAAAACATGTACTACTTAGTTTTAAAGAATACATGTTCAAATGGCTTGTCTGACCATGACGATTTCACCACAGCATTTGTAAAGGTTTTTTTTTTTTTTTTTAACTAAATTTGTGACATTTTTGAACATAGAAACTGCCACTCTGGTGTTCTAAAATGTTTTCAGTTATAGCCTAGTTGTATACAAGCTGCCTCCCTAATTTACTCATGTAAATGTAAAGTTGTCTGCTATATTGCTCTTTACAGGGATTTTATGAGATCCGCAGGTTTGCCACTCATCTGTATTAGTTAGATTTAGATGATCGTGATTAATAGCTTGCCCCTGCTGATTTTATTTAAAAAAAAAAAAAAAAAAAAAAAAAACAGCATGATTTTTGTGCTGGTCCATGCCGGTTTGTACCGCTCAGCACAAGTTTCTGCTGTTCATGGTGCGTCCTCCGGAGGTCGCATTCGAAGGCTGCATGCGCAGGCTGTCTCATTTCAAAGAAGTGAGTAGGACACTCCAAATGCGACCTTTGAATGCTCCCTTCTTTACAGGAATTCGGAGTGTGCATGAGATGTATCCTTCGCTGCTGCAGATAACCCACAATTCTTTGCACAATATATATATATATATATATATATATATATATATATATATATATATATATATATATATATATATATATATATATATATATATATATATATATATATATATATATATATATATATATATATATATATATATATATATATATATATATATATATATATATATATATATATATATATATATATATATATACATACACATATATATACACATACATATACACATCATACACATACACATACATATATACACATATATATATATATATATATATATATATATATATATATATATATATATATATATATATTATATATTATATATTTGAGAAAAAATGGCACCACCGCCAGATATACAGCTACGCTTGCATGTGGTGTTTAAATGTAAGTAGTTTCAAGCTTGTTTTTGTTTTTAATCTGTAATACCTCAAACAGATAGTTGTGGTAAACAGGATTACAAGTGTTTTTTTTTTTTTTTTTAAACGTTTAGAACAGTAACGTTACTTTGCTGTCAAGGCAAGAAACATTCCATAGTCATTTTCAAGTTATAAATATTTTTCATTAATAACTGGCGTGAGAGCGCAACGAGGCTGAACGTGTTGGCATAGCAACGTGATACTTCCTGCCTGTGTGTCCTAGAAAGGACGTCTCGTTTAATTCTGATTGAGGACACTCCGTATACTGCATCCTTCACAGGAGGACGCAGCCTTCGAAATTAAATGAAATGAGACACAGCCAGGGAGTCTGTCAGGCAAGTGAGGCAGCAGGACAGATGTGTGTGGTTAAACAGCATGAACGGGCATCACACCAACATCTAGTGTCCAAACACATGTGATTGGGACCTGCTTTGCTATTTTATTTTTTTTTATTTTTTATTTTTTTCCTGCAGGGGTGTTTTATTCATTGATTGGAGCAGTTAGTACTCATTCTGCTCAGGGCATCAGCACAGCCAGAAACTCATCATTGCTTCCTTGTTAGACCTTTTCTTGTTTACTTAAAATGTGTCCAGGCAGGCATTCCAGGCATAATCAAACACCTTTGAACATCAGATACTGTTGAAAGACAATTATAGTGGTTAGATGTGGGTGATCTTATGATAATGGACAGCAGAACACAAAAGAGGAAAGAGTGCTGATGTTTGAAATGGAAATATTTCACAAAACTTTCCTCTGTCTCTCACAGTTGTAACTGGAGCAACATCAGGGATTGGTCGAGCATATGCTGAAGAGGTCAGTAAATAACATTTATTACGTGGGAGTGTAATAGCATCTGTTTTGATACTAAAATGTTCACTACAGATCTTTGTAGTTTGTAATTAACCGTTTATCTGAGATGCATAATTATGGGTTCTTAAATATTTGACTGCGCTTAAAATACCCTTAGCCATCACTTTAAGACAAGCTTGCTCTATAATTGTCATTAAAATGCTATTTTAGTGCAGTGCTTGACTATATAGGCGATTTGCCATAACAGACCAGTCTGGAAATCTGGGCCAGGTTGCATGAAAGCCCTTATGTTAAGAAAACATAAGTTATGAGGTTAAGGGTACCCTTAGTGAAACATGGGTTGCAAGAAAAACCCTAAGGGTCCACTTAGGAATCTTAAGGCTGTCACTAAGTATTTCCCTTAAATGCTTAAGTTTTCTCTTAAGTTCTGTTATGCGTTGCAACAAAGTCCTTAGTAACCATTTAGCCCTTAAAAAATTAAGGGCTCAAAATAGGTCCCTTAAGTCATCTGCTGAACTCAAACGTGATGGATGATGTTAACTGAGAAAGTACCAATGTGTATTTTTACCAATCAATTAAATTAAGCCTGTTGAAAGTATGACATGAAATGGTGTATATTGATTAAATAAACATTCAACACCAAAGTTTTCTTTTCTTTTTTCATTATTCCACTCTGCACTTGAATTACTTATTTCATGGCGGGCTTTCATCTTGTGCGCAAGAGTTACTGATTATAGTGGCAGGCTTGGGTGTTTTTCCCGTCTTTAAAAAAATGCTGTTTGTCCATGGTTCAGTTTGGTTTAGATTAAGAAAAAAAAAAAAAAAAAAAAATTGTTTCCATTACTTTAAAGCCGGTTAGTACACGTCGCCTCTAGGACACCGAACGCGTCATTCATTGAATAATCACCAAACTGAAGTTGTGAACAAAGTGGCGTTGATGCATGAGTACAATACAATAACAACGAGTTGGACATATATAATGTCATTTAATGGAAACCGATGCGAGTGGCGCAGCAGGGTTTTGAATATTTCGGTCAGGTGTCGTAGCTGAACTCATAAAAACAATGCTCGAGGACGCACTGTCCGTCAGACCGCATTTAATATTATCCATAACTCAAATGTTGTAGCACAGCTGTATAGTTTAGTGAATATCAAACTTGTTTAAAAGTCAGTGGTCCATTATGTTCCCTGTGTGAGATTTCGTAACTATAGCAACCGCTTCTCCATTGCCGTGTTTTGCCTGAAACTATCGCGAAATGCCTAGTATAAACACTTAGGGAAGGGTGACTGTTATTAAAGAAATCCCTTACCTCAGGGATTTTTTTTCTCCCTAAATTAGGGATGCAGCCACTTAAGAGGTTTCACGCAACCAGGCCCTGATATCTTAGGTCGTTTTCACACCTGAAAGTCCGCACCAAGGTCCAAACCGAAGTTCATGTTTTGATACCTTTTATACATTCGGTTCGTTTTGGTTTTTCACACTACTTTAGTGCGCTCGCACAATTACACTTTACATGACGTACTTGCGTCCTGTCGTCATCAGTTATGTGGGCTGCATCTTAACAATTATGGCGCTCGAAATGGTCCATTCGACGACAAGACTGACAAGCACGACAGATAACGTGCGTGTACGTCTCCATTTGTTTTATACGGAGACGTACACGCAAATGTCACGTAACGTAAACACGTCAATAACGTGTAGCTGTTGATCAATGCAGACGTTACGGCGGCGTCACGTTAGAAGTTAACGTGTGGATTACGTCTGCCAGTCTGAACGTCACAACGATCTAAGGTTACAAACGTTACTACGTGCGTGTCACACGCGTGTGGAGAACGTCTGCACGTCTTAACGTGCCTTGGCTAATTTCAAAATAGCTAATGACATGTACTTGCAGCTACTTGTATGATGGATTTGTCTTATTTGAGAAACTGTTAACAGTGTGGACTAGAAGATCTTGGCTGGATTTCCCGAAACCTTAACACTGCGTCACTCTTAAGGTGTAGCTACCTTAACGTTAATACGTGTTTCCCGAAACGATCTTAGTTAAGTATGCCTTCTGTAAATCATTCGTTCATAAGGTTGGTCTGGAGCACTCTTAGCTATACCTGATCTCTATTGACAGTTCATTCCGATAGTGGCCACCACTGTTTCTTTACATCTCAGTCTATACTAATATAACTCTGCTGATTGAAGTGTTTTCATGCAAAGAATACAATTGTCATTACACTGGTAGCCGTTAGGTTTTTTTATATTATCCAAAGATTATGGAGTCTATTTAAAGGGAATGATTGTGGAGGGGAGTTTGGTCAAACTATGGCAGCGATTAGTTGTGCTAAATCAAAGACGGCACTAAATCCGCGGAGACATTTCTACGTGCACCAATTCATCCGTGAAAACTTTAGTCCCCTGACTGCCATGTAAGCTGCCATTCAAAATAAATTTCGTCTGCCACAGCAGCAAATTCAGCAGCTTTTAGATCTTGTTGGTACGACTTTGTCAAGACAAACCCAACGGAGCGCACCGAAATTAAGCTGCTGCCACTCTTCTCTTTCTTTCTTTTTAACCCCGCTATGCTGTTAATAACGTTTCGCGTGCTGTGCTAGTATAGGCTAAATGAAGACTGTGGCAAAATATAATATGATAATATAAATGGCACACTTTTAACCATTTCTGAAAGAAAAAAAAAACACCGCTTGCTCACATTACGCAGTTAAACAGCCCATGCATAGAGTTAATGATTGATTTGAGCCATTGATAAACCAATTCAGCTCCACCGCCACGGACAGCACCTGCTAACGTCGCACTTAAGAAGGTATACCTTAAGCAATTTTTATTTTATTATACACACACACACACACACACTACTCTTTTTAGACAAGTGTTCTGCTGTGGTGATGTTTGGAACTATAGTTTAATTGACTATTGTGTGAAATGCCAGTCATTAACATATTATTTACAGGCATTGTTTTTTGTTTTGTTTTTTTGTTTGTTTTTTGGTGGGTTTTTTTTATTTTTATTTTTATATTTTATAAGCTATATCTGCTCATTACAGAAACATTAAACAAATATTTCCAAATTTGTGTTTTACTTGGTATTTTTCCTAAACTCTCAATTGGCAGTTCATTTTCATTATATTAAAATCTATATATACCCAAAGTTCTGTTACCCAGAAGTGAAACATTATGTGAATATAACGCAGCCACTTTAAAAATAGAAATATACCGTTGTTGTTTCCCATGACATGCATTTTAATGTTTTAGTGACTATTAATTTTGCATTTCACTAATGAAGGGCAATGCAAAGCATTAAATCAACCAATGATCAACCAGTTCTCTGAAGCTTCATTTGGCAAGCATATATAGATAGAGCAAAACACAGTGTTACATTATAGATAATGGAAGAACAGTGTAACTTTTTATACATTTAAATTTTATTTTAACAACGAACAGGCTGCGATGTCGAGTTAACTGACAGATGTTGTGTGTGTGCGTGAGGTTCTCAGCATTTAGCCTATTACTTGCCTCAGTTTCTTTCATTTTGATAATTTAAGTTAAATACGTTTTGTGTATAGACATGGGCTATTTACTCCTTTTATATGATTTTATCCTGTTTTTTCTCCGTTCACAAAAGCGCCGCAGGAGCGTGATGATGAATCCTTATGTTCTGTTGTTTATGCTGCTATTTGTGCATGTAGGCTAACATCAGACAGGGAACCTCACTCTTAGGTCAATAAACAGCTATTGTTGCAAACATCATTTACACTACTTTTAAGAATAATGGCACACATTGCTTAAGTCAGAAGCTGATAAAGTGGAACACACACCTTATATATTAGCTGCGTATTCAGACCGAACTTCTACACTCTCAAACGGTGGACTATATTCGTTTATTTTAAACGGGACGATCGAAAGGGCAAAATATTTTAGTCCTCGTATTACAAAAATGTTTAGGCTATAACGAAATGTAATAACGTTATTTAAGCTGTATAGCTAATCAATGTAATATGAATAAAACTTGAATTTAAGTAAACAATCGGAACACTATTTAATCCCGGAAGGAGAAGCGGCTTATTATACCAACAAACCTGACGCATTTTTTAGAAATGGCAAACAGGAGGCCTACATTCGTCTAATATTTTCCAAGGCTTAAAACACAAATTGCATAAGGATCTAGATGGAAATGTGCCGTGTTAAGCCAATGCTGATAATTAAGAAATGCCTGTTCGGTGTCAAAATAAAATACGGTCAACTTAATGTATAAAACGTTATACTATTTGAAATAGTCCGTGTGTACAATCTGTGCCGTTATGCCAAGCATATCTTTTTGCGCATGTTTGTTGTCGTCTGTATTGGAACACGAAGTACAAAACTTGTAAAAAAAAAAAAAAAAAAAAAAATATTTTTATATATATTATATATATATATATATATATATATATATATATATATGTATGTATGTTTAGCATCCAAATACATCGTGAATATGTAATTGGATTTGTGACATGAGAGGGGCAAGTTAGGCTATAACGTGCGTTTCTGTTTCAGTTCAGATTTAAACGAATCCGTTTTGGCTTCATAGCCTATAGCTAATTTTTCATTCTTGTTCTGTTCTCAATATCACTTAAATTTAAAGGATTAATTCTAGAGTGAGGGTCAACTAAAATAGCTTATATCATATTCAGCAAATAGGCTACACCCTTTCAAACCGGGACACGAACCAGCGATCATTTCGGTATGGGAGTCACACATTAACAAACAGGCTGTCGACTACCACATGGTGCACCGCTTTTAAACACTATCTGGGTTCTGTTACATTACTTTAGGGACGAGTTCTAGTTTTGAAAACATTACTTAAAGCTTCTGTGCAGTTATTTACTAACGTGAAAAGTATCTGTGTAATAAATTGAATACATGGGGGTAGGATAATTGCTGAACATGACATTTTAGCAATTACATTAAAGTATGATAAAGAGTTGTGATCTTTAATTTAATATGTTTAATGTTGGTAGAGATGAAAATATCCCAAAAGTTAAAGGCTATTGTAGATAAATATACCCTATACATTCATAGGCACTCCTTTGGCTAAAATGATCCTTGCTGAATTTGTCTGGTCTGACTCAGTTCATCATGGACTGGGTGAGAACAGTTCAAACTGACTGGCTGTGGAAATCGGTGGGTGTGGCTCATTATACTGTAAGCAAAACGCCGTAAATGACGCGCGCTCTGTGAAACCGGCAAGCTGAACGGCGTAAAAAGCGGCGCTTTTCAGGCACACTAAAACGCCGTCACGTCCAATACGGCGTCCTTGACGTATTTCGCGTGATTTTTTTTTTTACGGCGTTTGTAATCACAACGGCGTAATTTGCGGCGCAAATACTGTTTTAAACGCCGTATTTTTTTACTGCAAACGCGATTCATCTATATCGTAATTCTGACCCTTTTGGCTTGCCATAGACGTGCAGATGTTCTCCACACGCATGTTAACACGTCTTTCAGCTTGGTTATTAAAGAAACGACACAAAGTATGACGAGTGGAGAGTGACTTTTCTAAAACTACCCTGAAGAAGGCGAAGGAGCAGTCTACCCTTCCGTCGTTGTCAGTCCGTGTCTATTTTTGAATGGGATTGATAGAGACGGTAGACGACAGACCGGCGGCGACGTCATGGTAGGAACGAATACTTGCGGCGACGTGGCGACGGCGTATGTGAGAAATTTATCATAAATATGTACGTCTAAACTAGGCCCGTCGCCTTACAAGACGCCTGATATACAGGTGCTGGTCATATTCATTAGAATATCATCAAAAAGTTGATTTTATTTCACTAATTCCATTCAAAAACTGAAACTTGTATATTGTATTCATTCATTACACAGACTGCTATATTTCAAATGTTTATTTCTTTTAATTTTGATGATTATAACTGACAACTAAGGAAAATCCCAAATTCAGTATCTCAGAAAATTAGAATATTACTGAAGACCAATACAAAGAAAGGATTTTTAGAAATCTTGGCCAACTGAAAAGTATGAGCATGAAAAGTATGAGCATGTACAGCACTCACTAAGTGGAAGGAAAAGATGTGGTAGAAAAAAGTGTACAAGCAATAGGGATAACCGCACCCTTGAGAGGATTGTGAAACAAAACCACATTCAAAAATGTGGGGGAGATTCACAAAGAGTGGACTGCAGCTGGAGTCAGTGCTTCAAGAACCACTACGCACAGACGTATGCAAGACATGGGTTTCAGCTGACGCATTCCTTGTGTCGAGCCACTCTTGAACAGCAGACAGCGTCAGAAGCGTCTCGCCTGGGCTAAAGACAAAAAGGACTGGACTGCTGCTGAGTGCTCCAAAGTTATGTTCTCTGATAAAAGTAAATTTTGCATTTCCTTTGTAAATCCACACAATCCATGTTGCTTGAGGTCCAGTGTAAAGTTTCCGCAGTCAGTGATGGTTTGGGGTGCCATGTCATCTGCTGGTGTTGGTCCACTGTGTTTTCTGAGGTCAAAGGTCAATGCAGCTGTATACCAGGAAGTTTTAGAGTACTTCATGCTTCCTGCTGCTGACCAATTTTATGGAGATGCAGATTTTATTTTCCAACAGGACTTGGCACCTGCACACAGTGCCAAAGCAACCAGTACCTGGTTTAAGGACCATGGTATCCCTGTTCTTAATTGGCCAGCAAACTCGCCTGACCTTAACCCCATAGAAAATATATGGGCTATTGTGAAGAGGAAGATGCGATTATGCCAGACCCAACAACGCAGAAGAGCTGAAGGCCACTATCAGAGCAACCTGGGCTCACATAACACCTGAGCAGTGCCACAGACTGATCGACTCCATGCCACGCCGCATTGCTGCAGTAATTCAGGCTAAAGGAGCCCCAACTAAGTATTGAGTGCTGTACATGCTCATACTTTTCAGTTGGCCAAGATTTCTAAAAATCCTTTCTTTGTATTGGTCTTCAGTAATATTCTAATTTTCTGAGATACTGAATTTGATTTTCCTTAGTTGTCAGTTATAATCATCAAAATTAAAAGAAATAAACATTTGAAATATATCAGTCTGTGTGTAATGAATGAATATAATATACAAGTTTCACTTTTTGAATTGAATTAGTGAAATCAACTTTTTGTTGATATTCTAATTATATGACCAGCACCTGTAGATCATCAGTTCTGATGGGTAATTTTCCTCACAGTGGAAACAACTCAGCCATATAGAGATAAGTGTGAGACATAAATAAAAGTAGACAAATTATAGTTTATAATTGTGTACACTCACAATAACAAAACTTTGTGCTTTTGTAAAATAAAAATAGGGTGCACTTTCAGGTGTCTCTAATCTGAAACTGAAACAAATACTTATCACACAAAGAAAAGCTTTCTTTAATGTCTAAAGAAAGCTTGAAGTTGATACTTTTAAATAAAACAATTCATATTTTAGAATGAATTGTGGTGCACGCTGGTATAGAGTGGAATAGTCACTTCATCTCCCGCTTGCGATATGGGTATATATTTCCACCACAAATCCTTTAAATGTAAGGATATTCAATGCAAAACAAGAATGAAAAATACTCTTATTTGTATGACCATATGTGTCTACCTTTCGTAGCCTATTAGGCCGTGGATTCAGGGAACATATTATTGTGCATGCACCCCACTCCAAGCACCGTCTTTATTTCAAAAATGTATTGTTTATTAAACGCAAAGTTTTTATTTTCAAAAGCATTTCTAAATTCAGTTCATATTTCCAACAAACAAAAATCCAAGCCAAAATAACGAAGTGGTAAAGAGAACTTTTTTTTTTGGCGTTATCCACCATGCAAATTCAAACATTTCGCCATAATGTGAAATCAAATGAAAGAATGAAGGTGATTCTGATAACACATATTTATTAAAACTAGAACAACAATTCAAGAACAAGAAAACACTCAGACCGAAATTCGGGATTTAGCTACAATTAGCAGCACAATTAACTTCTTGTCGTGCAAAGCATAGCATAGGCTATATGTATTTAAATGTTATTCAATGTTATTGAAATATTGTAAAGTGGTCATATGAACTACACAAATGAACATTTAAAAACAATATGCAAAAAAAAATTTAAGTGTGTGCAACCTATTGGAAAGCCCAGATGAGTCATTAGTTGGGTTATTAAAATAACAAATTGTAGTTTAAGTAGAAAATAATATTTATGTAAATATGTATAGTAAAATATATGCTTCAACATTTCAACTTAAGTATTGCATACTCAGGTGCGACTCTACATTTAGGCTATATCAATTTTCTAATGTTTATAAAGGCATATTTTGTACAGGTCACTATACAACGTATATATAGGCAATGTCCTTATTAGGAGAAAATAAATGCGTTACAACATAACATATCTTGTTATACGACAAAAGATGTTGTTAAAACGAAATAACATCTCGTTATTACGACATAATTGAGTGGGGAAAAAAAAAAAATAGTAGCCTATGTGGAAAGTTGTTCACTAAAACATTGATAAGATTCAAGAGTTTTATTTGTCACATACAGTTATATACAGAATATACAACCAGCAGTGAAATGTAAACATCTTTGCGGAGCGACCTGAACGGCGACCGAACACGGCGGCGCCATCTTGGAAGTCCAAGATTACTCCCTTTAGACAGCCTACTTTGTTTGAACTAATTATTATTGCCTCGGTTGTACGTATTTAAGTCATAATAAAGGCTATTGTTCACTTAGATCTATCTTTATTACCCCAAAAATATAAATAAAGTATTCAGTACAATAAACAAGCTAATCGTTACAGCCCTAGATAAAATGTTTGAATATGCACCTGCATTGTTTTGCATTTTGTGATTTAAAAGACTATTTTCTCATCATACATTTTTTTGAAAATATAGGCTATTCAAATACTTTCTTGTTGCCTTCTCCTGAAAACAATACAATGTATTCTCTGATATTGTGAACTAGTGTTTTCACCCATTGTATGGTCAACTGTGTAAAGTACAATTCTTACATCATCAAAAGTAAAAGCTTAGAATGACACATTACAGAATATTATCTTTATAGATTGTAATTACTGAATTTATGGGTTCATCTTTAAAGTTGTTGTTAATAATTGTAAAAATAAAATAAAATAGAAACTCTGATGGTGTATACTTTGCACATAGACCTTAATCTCCAGGAGAAAGTGGGTGATTTATTATGTGTAAACGGTACATAAATGCAATTAACGATTTACAACTTTGTATACAATGCACAATATGTATCAAGAATAAATTCAATGTCATCAGAACACATAGGAAAGTAAAAGGGGAAAAAAAGGTTAACAATGGTTAATAAAAAATAAATTAGGGATAAGAAAAGCTAGAAAAAAACAAGGGTAAGAGATTACATTATTGTGGTGGCAAAGTACTTCTCAACGAGGTGTCATGTCTGTGGTGCAACGTTAGTGTCAGGTCTCTTGTGGTGACATACTTCTCAATGACGTTGGTGTCACGTGCCTGTTGTGGCGACGTACCCCTTCTCTCACGTAGAAGCACACGACTGTCTACTTCAGTAGGTTATCCGTGGCACGATCCACCTGCTATACACAAAGCGAGCGCCATAAACAATAGACTTGTTTGAGATGCCCCTCGCCTCGCCTGAAATTCAGCCGAGACTAGGTGGCTGCAGTGAGGGGAGGAGTGAAAAAAGTGCAGGCAAGACGGACAGTTCTCTCTTCTCGTAGTGGATCAGACATGGGATTCACACTCTTGCGCTTTGTTGCTGATAAACTCAATGTAATTTAAGTTCTGTTACTTTAAAATAAAATAAATATCATGAACAAGACATCCAAAGTTTTATTTTATATTTTTATATATATATATATATATATATATATATAAATAAATAAATAAATAAATAAATATATATATATAAAATAAATAAATAAATAAATATATATTAAATAAATAAATAAATATAAATATAAATATATATAATATATATATATATATAAATATATATATAATATATATATATATATATATATATATATATATATATATATATATATATATATATATATATATATAAAAAAAAAATATAATATAATATAAAAACATGATATAATAAATATAATATAATAATATAAAAACATGATATCAAACATTTAAAAAAAAGGACAATATTGCATCACGGTTATTTAAACCAATAAGCATTAAGCTGTGTTGTCAGTAAGTCATTTCCCATCATGCTTTTGCTCTGCAGTCGGTGGAGAGCAACTGCACCCGACTGCAGAATCCGACACGTCCGCCTTGTCATCGCGAGAGTTTATTGACTCGCGTCAGCATGACATCAGAGCAAGTCGGACCACGTTCGGACGCATTTCTAACCGGCATGCATCTTGCGGTGATCACCGGTGATTGGTTCTGCAGATTTTGCTCATCTCAAACGAGCCTATTGATTGGTTTGTTAGCGGACGTGCGTCTGACGTCAGTGGGTTGTCAATTTGGCAGGTAACTTTGACCAGATGAATGAACAAATGTTATTCATTGTACCCTTGACTATTTTTATATCTGTATTTCTTTAAAACCAAAAAAAAAACCTTTAACACTCATATTTTTGCTGTTATTGCTATGGAATTTCTATCTGCAGCACCAACTATATTCGAGGCTAGTTCAAATTCGCCAAATGAACGTCCTCGTTGTGCGAACATTTTATTGGTGCCAACAGGAAAGGAGAAGACTGCAAGCAATCCTGCGAGCCCTGGCATCTAACATACATTTGTGGAGAGACTTCTGTTACAGTTCTGGTAGTTCTGTCTTCTTCTGTTGTTTGGGGTACGTGGGAACCACCGGAAATTCCTGTAAATGGTCTGAAAGTCCGAACCATACAGACAATGCTTTCATACTAGCAACGAACTGAACCGTTGTTAAGTTTGAGCCGGACAGAGACTACTTCTTTTCGTCTGACCAAATTCCGTCTGTTTGGTCCGGACCGTGGTCCGAGGGCGGTTTCACACCTGTAATTTTGATTCGGACCAAACTGAAAAGTCTGAAAATCCGGACCAAACAAGGTAGGTGTGAAAAACGCAATTAGAGGATCCAGGTGCACTAGTAATTTCTGTTTTCCAAAATCTGCATGGATGTGGTCAAGTATTTAATCAGATTAAAATCCAGCCCTCTCTTGGCCTTGATGGTGTGTTCTTGTCCTCAGTCAAGGAAGAGGAAAGTAGTCTGATTAACAAGAGGATGACAATCATACTGTAATGGTACGTAACCCAGGAACAGGCTGAAGACTCGGCTCATAATCAAACAAACTTTAATCTTAACTTCACAGGAACATGCGGACGGGCAACGGAAACACAACAGGGACTAGACAAAGACTGAGTGAACAAGAGGAACTTAAATGGTGAACACAAACAAGATAATTAAACAGACACAGCTGTACTAAATTAACTCATAATGACAGTGACCATAGAAACAAGGAGTGGTGGGAAAGTGAACAAATCAAACAAAAGCTTGGAAGCTCAGGGGAACATGGCAGTTCGGGGACCTTGGCGGCTCGGGTAGTTCAGGGGGCCATGGAGGTGCGGGCAGTTCAGGGGGCCATGGTGGTGCAGACCCTTTAAAATCTCCCTCTCTGGACTCGGGTCACGTGTCTCTGAGTCCAGCGAGGGCTCCAGCCCGAGACGTCCACTTGGCAGAGTGGTCGTCACAATGGACTTTTATGTGGAGGGTTTATGGTGAGCTGGAGTGCCTACATGCTTTCAGATAGGGACCAGACGATGATTGCTCTCATCTATGAAATCAGAACCATTTAAATAAAGGACATAATTAATGAAGTCTGTTACAGACCTATAACAATCGCAAGGAGAAAAGACATTGAATAAGTTATCATCTAGCCCCATCTGAAAGCAGGCATTGACCATCTAATCACTCTAGCTCACCAGATAGCAATACTCCCAAAATTTCTCCACATACCACTCCAAAGGACAACTGCTCTGGTGGATAGAGAAGAGGAGGTGATATTCAGCCATTGGTGTTCTGTAATGGTACAGGAACAGGCTGAAGACTCAAAAGATCACAATCAAACATAAACTTTAATCTTCACTTCACAGGAACATGCAGACGGGCAACGGAAACACAACAGGGACTAGACAAAGACTGAGTGAACAAGAGGAACTTCGGCCTCGTCTAAACGGATATGCGTTTAGCTGTATACTCAAAAAAATGTGTATCGTATCAGCGTTTCATCTAGACTGGGTAAACCCAGCTTGATCTGCCAGCGATTTGATTTTGACCTGCAGCTCAGGCTGGAAACCTATACATTCATTTATCCTGCTTCTGTTACACATTTGCAGGAACCAATCACAGACTGGCTTATCCACCTGGCACGCTATTGGCAGATTTAACATGATGATGGCTAGAGAAGCGATGGGTTTGTTTCCCATTGATCACGCCTCTTGTGGTCTGATTGGTTGAAGGACTATCCAATTGTGTACAAAGTCATTTGAATTATGCTCGTCGATCACGCCTCTTGTGCAGTAGAAAATACAGAGCAGACTCCCCAGACCAATGTTCAATCTTAAAAGATTGAGCTTGGTCTGGTGATAGCTAGACAACGTTTCGTCCACACGGATCCGGCATTTTAGGATTTATTTTTTGAAACCGGGTCCCAGAGTGGTCAAATCTGAAACCGACACCCTTGCGTTTTTGTGTGTACAGCAAATCCATATATTCTGTGAAACCACATCCCACGTGGTAAAGACTAGAAAGGATACCGCTACGAGCACTGGGCATGCGCACATCAATATTGCGTTACTGTACTTGCATTCTTGTAAGGGTAGGCTTAGGGTTGGGGTGTAGGCATTAATAAATCACAATCTGCTAAGTAGCAAATTTATTTATTTTATTGTGATATTTTTCTCTCACTTCCTACCATTGCTGAACCCCTTCAAGCGACAGCTCTTCTTCAGCCGAGTCGGTAGCCATTTTCAAAAAATATCTTAACGCATCTTTTCCAGCAGCACCTGACCAATAAAGAATAGCACTTATCACTCTTTGTTTTCTGTTTGTCTATTTAAAAAAAAAAAAAATATTGTTCTGTGCTAGATTAACTGAGACTTGTTACAGCACTTGCATATTGTTGCTCTTGACTGTTTTTAGTTGCTTCTATTGCTCTCATTTGTAAGTCGCTTTGGATAAAAGCGTCTGATAAATGTAAATGTACATATTTTGTGTTTCTGTGAAACACATTCAGAATTACAGCGCCACATACTGGTCTGGCATGTATACTACATCGGTTTGAGTCGGTTCTAAATGAACTCATAATGACGGTGACCATGGAAACAAGGAGTAGCAGGAAACTGAACAAAGGAACAAATCAAAAGGCTTGTTCGACTTCATACAGTGCTGCACGGATCAATCAGTGGCTGACTTAAAGCGGTGCGTTCTGGTTAGAAGTTTTGTCCAACTTGAGACGACGCTGACTGATCTGCCATCAAGGCACCGCAGGAGCGATTCAAGTGCAGCTGGTTGGTTCATTCTGCAGCTTCTCCAGAGCAGAGAATTGTTTTTGTGTTTATTCGGACACCTTCAGTTCCACTAATGCTTACAAATGATTTTTTTTAACAGTCAAACCTGTTTTCATGTAGTCGTGATGTTACCACTTCATTGATGGTGTAGGCTTATGTTGAACTTTATTCTTGTATAAACGGATGCTGTATTAAGCAGTGCATAAAATATCTCTGAAACGCAATTATTTAACTTCAGATGTGATAAAGTATACAAACAGCGCGAGTGTCACTGAGAAGCAGAAAGTGCTCTGTTTGCAGCTCCTCCCTGCCTGCATGCGGCTACTCTTGCCGATCGGTTGAATCCAGCCGCAGCCGATGTCGATCACACCTAAACGCAAGCAAAACAGACTGAACATGTGACGCATAAAATGTGTTTGCACTCTTGCGCATCTCATCAAAACATTGAAAGACTCCTGTGATTGACCAAAAAAGTTGAAAAGGATGGCAATAAAAATCACAATACTACTATTTCCTCTATATACATGCATATAATGTGTTTTTTTTTTTTTTTTTTTTTATGTATTTGTATTTTAGCTTGCCAAACGAGGATTAAACATTGTTCTGATCAGTCGCTCAGAGGAAAAGCTTACCTGTGTTGCCAAATATATAGGTGAGCTATAAAGTAGAATTGAAAAGGGGGAAAAAAAAAGTCTCTTTTTAAAGTGAAATCTGCCATCAGAACAGACACTAATCAATTTGTGTGCATTACCTTGACAACATTTTCTGAGACTTTGAAATATGACTGAAAACAGCCATAACATTTTTAAACTGTTTTAAACTTAAACATGAACCATATATGCATATTTACTGCCAAAAGAATGGTCTGATGATATTCAGCTCATTTTTAATTGTGTTTTTCTAGCCAGACCAGTTTTCTGTGGGAAAAACTGTTTTACTTTTACAGTGTAAAAATAGCATAAATCATCTTTGTACTGTTTGTGTTTGTTCCAGAATCTCAGTATAAGCAACAGACACATGTAATTCAGACAGACTTTACAGAAGGCCATTCCATCTACCCAGTTATCGCACAACAGCTAGCGGGGCTGCAGATTGGAATTCTAGGTAAGATAATGATCAAGAATGCTGTGTACAATACAGTGAGGATGGTGTAAAGGAGTGAATTAAATTTTTACAAGCCATAGGGGGTCATCGCGTAAATGGTTTTTCATTCCAAAAATTCGTAATTTAGTTTTACGTGACCACTTTTTTTTTTTTTTTTTAATCACTATACAAATAAAATTGGAAATTTAATGTCAGCTAATCTTTTTCTGTGTTTGGTCATTCTTCCCCCATATTTTACCTTCATCAGCAGTTCAATAACGAATAATAGCACCATGATCATGACCTATTAGTTTTTAGGAGCAATAGCAAATTTGTAAATAATACCACATTTTCTATGCGTAAATATTAACACGAATGTATTAATGTAATTTATCTCTGTAAAGAGATTGAGAAACACAGATCTTAGGAGAAGCTCCATGCTATCAGTAGTAGGATAATAAAAAGCAAATCAATAAATAGCTGAAGAGAGGTTTATAAATGATTAATTTCTTCTCTTCTCTCCATAGTGAACAATGTAGGTATGAACTATATTGGGGTTCTGGCAAATTTCCTAGATGTTCCTGATCCAGACCAGGTCTGAAACATCTTTTCTACACCACACAGCTTGAATCTTTTTGTTACCCGAATCCATTGCATGAGAGTGTCTATTATATAAAGTACTTTCTTCTGTTTCCAGAGAATCACACAAGTGATAAACTGTAACATGCTGTCTGTCACCCAGGTAAGAAAATCTGTACATCATCTGTCATACAATATAACTCATACATGTGAACCTGTCAGAATCTGTGCGCATGTGAGAGATCATATAAAATGCATGTTATTTTTTATTTGGTACTGTCCTGAATAAGATATTTTACATAAAAGATGTTTACATTTAGTTCACAAGACAAAACAATCACTGAATTTATTAAAATGGCTTGTTAAAAAGTTTATGAACCATTGATTCTCAATACTGCGTTGTTCACTGGATGATCCACGGCTGTTTTTTTGTTTTGTTTTCTGATGGTTGTTCTTGAGTCTCTTGTTTGTCCTGAGCAGTTAAACTGCCCAATGTTCTTCAGAAAAATACTCCAAGTCCTGCAAAATCTTCAGTTTTCCAGCATCTTTTGCATATTTGAACTCTCTCCAGCAGTGACTGTATGATTTTGAGATCCATCTTTTCACACTGAGGACAATTGAGGCACAACTATTAGAAAAGGTTCAAACATTCACTGATTCGCTCATGATTTCTTATGTCCTAGCCCAGAAGCGCCCGAGATTTCGGCCGGTTTCTACTGACGACGCTTTCCCACCTAGCGGCCAGGAAGCGTGGCCTACTCTGAGCTTATCGACGTGCTTTCGCATGTTACAGAAAAGCTTGTGATCGACTGGCCTGACGAACCCTGCGAGTCACAGTCGTCTAAACTCAATGAGAGAGATATTTTTGAGTGGTCCTAGTTACAAACCAGCGCAGAGGAAGCTCTCCTTTTTAAGCGATCTGCATAATGAGATCTCCAGATCCTGGAAGCAGCCATTTTCTGCTCGCTTAACTAACGTGGCAGCCGCTGACTTCACCAACCTCGTTGGTTCTGTGGAGCAGGGCTATTCCGCCATTCCTGCTTTTGAAGACACGCTGGCTTCTCATTTCTCTCCTTCTTCTGCTGCTTCTTGGAAGTCTCGTCCTCTCCTTCCTTCAATGCAGGACCACTTCCGCCTTAATCTGAAAATCGTACGCTGCAGCCGGTCAAGCGGGCATGGCCCTACATACCATGGCCATTCTCCAAGCTGACGTTCTGAAGGAGATGGACAAGGGCAGGGGCGTAATGCTGGAAGCTGTCAAAGAGCTTCATAGAGCCACTGATTTGGCTTTAAGAGCCACCAAACATGCGGCACGCGCCATGGGATGTTCTGTGGCTGCAGAGCGCCACCTGTGGCTTAACCTCACAGAAATCCGTGACAAAGAGAAAGTTTTCCTCATGGACGCTCCTATTTCCCAGTCTGGATTGTTTGGGGAAGCGGTTAACACTGTAGTGGATCAGTTCAGAGCTGACAAGTCCCAGTCAGCCGCTTTTAAGCAGTTCATGCCGAGGATTAGGGAGTCCCCTAACCCGCCCTCTTCTCAGCCTAGAGAGCACCTTCTCTTAAGAGGGATTTTTACAGCAAAAGGAGCGATCAGGGTCATCCCCCCCACCTGCCACGGTTTGGGGAGCTCGCGGTCGCCCACTCCCTCGCCTCACAACCCCCCCGCGCCGGCTCCTTCGAGTCGTTCCTGACTCCCAGTGCAGGAAAAGGAGAGCCACACCCGACGTCCGAGGTTGGGACAGACCGCGCAAGTGTTTCTGCCCGCCTCCCACCCACTCTCTTTACCCAGCTCTGCCACATTTGCCGCCCAGTGCGTCCCGATGGGCGGAGCGAGTTCAACTTCAACCCCCTTCGGCTCAGGTGGTAGGAGACACTTCTGGCTTTCTCCCCGCACGTCCGATAGACTTTTCACCATCTACCTGCGTAAACGGAGACAATTTGTTTTCTCCAGGAACCAGCAAGCCGTACTTTCTCTTCTCAGACCGTGGCGTCGCCCACTCTACATCAGGACGCTGAGGGCTTTCCTGTGCGATCGACCACTCCACCCCCCGAGGACCAGCTGGACACCCTTACTCGGGTATGTCCGCTGCACTACACCACTCCGCTTCCTCTGTCTCATTTCTATCAAGAGTGGAAACGTCTGCTAGGAGTATCACCCTGGATCCTCCGTTCTTTTAGACCATCGTCGACTGAATTCTTCCCTTTTCAGAGGGAAGTTCAAGATGCTGACACTAAAATCTATCATTTCTCAGATGCATACGGGGAACCGGTTCGTTACGATAGACCTGAAAGAGTCATATTTCCATATTCAGGTTGTTCGGCAACACAAGAAGTTTCTCAGGTTCGCCTTCGCAGGGAAGGCATACCAGTACAAGGTGCTTCCCTTCGGCCTCGCCCTGGTGCCGAGAACTTTCACAAAGTGTATGGATGCTGCTCTGGCTCCTCTGAGGCTCCAGGGCATCTGTATACTCAATTACCTGGATGATTGGCTTCTCTTAGCCAGCTCCAGAGAGTTGGTTACCCGTCACAGGGACATTGAGTGAACACAGTCAAGAGTGTCCTTACCCCTTCTCAACAGACTATCTTTCTAGGGGTCTGTCTGGACTCCGTTCTGATGCAGGCCCGGCTGGCCCCTGCTCGAATTTCCAGTATTGTCATGTCTGGCCCACTTCAAGCTCGGCCATCATGTCTCTGTGGGTACCAGCCGCAGGCTTCTGGGTCTCATGGCCGCAGCTTCCCCGGTCCTTCCCTTGGGGTTGCTCCATATGAGACCCTTTCTATGGTGGATGAAGCTCTCAGGAGCCCAATTCGCTCTTCGCTTACTGAAGGTGTCACGCAGCTGTTCCCACGCTCTGTCAGTATGGCGCGATCCTCTTTTTCTCCAGAAAGGGGTCGGTATGGGTGCCATTTGCCATCTCCAGATGATTACGACGGATGCCTCTCTCACCGGTTGGGATGCTGTGTTCGAGGGCAGGCCAGCATGTGGAGTTTGGATGGGAAAAGCTCTCTCATGGCACATAAACTGCCTAGAGCTGAGAGCTGTCTTTCTGGCCCTTCTGCATTTTCTCCCCCTCCTCAGGGGACACCATGTCATTGTCAGGACAGACAATATGGCGGTTGTGTCTCACGTGAATCGCCAAGGGGGCTCACGGCCCACGGCATGCGTGTCATCTCCTCTTATGGGCCCAGGACCGTCTCCTGTCCTTGAGAGCGATCCATGTTCCAGGGATCCTGAACCTTGCCGCAGACTTCCTGTCGAGGCAGAAGCTCAGATCAGGGGAATGGAGGTTGAACCCTCAAACAGTGTCCCAGATGTGGGAGGTGTTTGGACCTCTTCGTGTCCGAGGAGTCCTTCCAGTGCAAGCTTTGGTTCTCCCTGAGCTCCCCAGCGCCGCTGGCCAAGGCTGAAACTCTATGCGTTCCTGCCCATCAAATTGATCCCGGCGGTTCTTTGTAGAGTGAGAGAGAGCGGAGTCAGTCTCCTGCTTGTGGCCCTGTTCTGGCCGTCCCAGACGTGGTTTTCCGAGCTGGTTCTTCTTCTGGACTCCCCTCCTTGGGAGATACCAATCAGAAAGGACCTGTTATCTCAGCTTCAGGGCAGGATCTGGCATCCTCGTCCCAAGATTTGGAGGCTGTGGGTGTGGCCCTTACGGGGCCGTTAGCACGGAGTTCTGGTCTTCCCGCCGATTACCTTCACCTCTTGGCATTCGAGCACACTCTACTAGAAGTGTGGCTTCCTCTCAAGCACTTTTTAGAGGGGACATTTGTGTGGCGGCAGGTTGGTCCTCTCCACACACATTTGTCAGGTTTTATAGTATAGATCTTGACATGGCTCCGGGTTTGCATGTCTTGTCTGCCTAATCCGGCTATTCAGGTTTGGCTGCCGCGGGGTTAATGAAACGTCAAGATCAGAGAATTTCCCATTGGGGATGAAAAAAAGAAAGAAAAAAAAAGAAGCTATCTCTTGGCTTATGAGGTGCATGGATCACTTTCACCTCTTGGCATTCGGGCACACTCTACCTGAGTTGTGGCTTCCTTTCAAGCACTTTTAAAAGGGACTCTTCTGGAGGACATTTGTGTGGCGGCAGGTTGGTCTTTCTGCAGACTTTTGTTAGGTTCTATAGCTTGAATCTTGACATGGCTCAGGGTTCGCATGTCCTTTCGCTTAATCTGGCCTTTCAGGTTTTCTGGTGTTTTTGTACCAGATATGGTA
This sequence comes from Paracanthobrama guichenoti, assembly GCA_018749465.1. Classification (NCBI taxonomy): domain Eukaryota; kingdom Metazoa; phylum Chordata; class Actinopteri; order Cypriniformes; family Gobionidae; genus Paracanthobrama; species Paracanthobrama guichenoti. The sequence continues at coordinate 24,354,359 of CM031947.1, forward strand.
GTGCTTGGCGAGTGTGGTATATCGTTGAGTGAACCTATGAAAGAGAACGTCTCTGAACCAGGAACGAGGCGCTGAGTTTGCTGCCAAGCTCCTCGCGCTGCTGACAGGCCTCCCTTTTAGGCAGAGAAATCTGAGGAGCAGATGGCGAGCGCGCCAGTGTAATATGACGATGTAAGAGCATTGGGGCGGCGCCTGTGCCATCAGCCAATGAATTGGTGTAATTCTATAAGGGCTTCAGACAATCGGCACACCCAGAGGGCGTTCCCACTTGCCTAAGCTACGCAGCGTCTCATTCCCTATTCAGAGAACATAGGTTACGTGAGTAACCGGAGACGTTTAACTGCTCAGGACAAACAAGGGACTCATGAAAAACCATCAGAAAACAAAACAAAAAAAAAACAGCCGTGGATCATCCAGATGACAACACACAATATTAAAAATCAATGGTTCAAAAACTTTTGAAAAGGGTCATTTTAATAAATTTCATTTTTTTTTTGTTTTTTTCTTGTGAACTAAACGTAAACATCTTTTATGTAAAATATCATCTTCAGGACAGTACTAAATAAAAATTAAAAAAAAACATGCATTTTGTATGAGCTCTCATTTTGTTAAAATTATTCACATGCGCACAGATTCTGACAGGTTCACATACGTTTTCTTGCAACTGTATATCGTTCTAAAAATGGGTGGCATTTTGTGTCCTACATGCAGGTCCAAAATATACTTGATGGATATGGATATAGCAATATATGTATATTATATAGATATAATCCAGTATTGTACTGTAATTTTTCAAATAGTTTCGGTAGGGTCGGTAAAATTTATTTTTCTTACATTAAGTTTTATTCTGCAAGGATCAAAAGTGACAGTAAAACACTTACAATCCAGTAACAAAACAGTCCTATTTCAAATAAATGCTGTTCTTTTGAACTTTCTATTCAACAAATAATGGTTTCCACAAATTAATCATTAACTATTTTTAACTTTTTTTTGAGCAGAAAATCTGCATTTTAGTGATTTCTGAAGGATCATGTGACACTGAAGACTGGAGTAATGATGCAGAAAATACAGATTTACTATCACAAATAAATTGCATTTTTTAAATGTATTCAAATATAAACCAGTCATTTTAAATTGTAATCATATTTAAGTTTATCCAAGTTAATATTTAAAGTTTTAACTGTTTATTGGTTTAATAGAAAGTCCATCATAACATATCTTTGTATTTACATTTTTACATTGATCTGTGATACTGATAACAAAAAGAGTTCTTCATGAGCTATTCATGATAATGTTGTTGATTTTGTAGATGAGCAGACTCATTTTGCCAGGCATGGTTGAAAGGTAAACACGCAGCTGGCTCTGATCTTATGTTAAATTATGAAAACTCTGTGTTTAGACTTTAACTGAGGGCTTGTGTTTACTCTTAGAGGGAAAGGCCTCATTATAAACATATCATCAGAAGCAGCCTCTCAGCCTCAGCCAATGGTGTCAGTGTATTCTGCCACTAAGGTACAACTGTTACACACAAACCAAATTTCACATTTCTATATTTGAATAAAATGTAACCTTGCACAAACAAAAACAACAACTCTAATAGTGAATAGTCACTATTTAAGTGATTAAAATATGTCTTTCTCTTCTCTCACACCCAGATATTTGTTACATATTTCTCGCGCAGTCTGCATGCAGAATACAGGTCAAGAGGAATCACAGTTCAAGTAAGTCCAGTACTAGTAAATATCTTGTACATACATTGTTTTCCAAACCTTGATGTTGTTTCTCTAACTTTGTCCAGTGTGTAGCCCCGTTTATGGTCTCCACAAATATGACTCATAACGTGCCGGTGAATCCACTGGTGAAAAGTGCTGCTTCTTTTGCTAGAGATGCTCTGAACACTGTGGGCTACACAACATACACAAGTGGATGTTTAACTCATGCACTGCAGGTAAACACCACCACACAAATCAGTGTACAAAATACACACATTTCAACAGTGTGTACTATATAAAAATAAAGGGTTGTGTGAATGTAGAAATCTGAATATGTTATAGAAAGATAACTTACCATCCTTTGTTGTTTCAGCACATTGCTCTGTCCATTTTTTTCCCGGGCTGGCTGCGTCTCTCATCCTTTTGTGTAAAACGCATGGCAAAATTTGCTCGTAGCATTGAACCGAAATTAAGGGAGAGGATGGCGCAGGCAAACAACAAACAGGACTGACACAAAACTGTGAACCACAGAGATTAACAAAATACAGAATCATATGCCTAATGTTATTAATAAGAACTATACATACAAACTGTTTCTACTGCAGTGATGTACAATGTCTATGTATCCTATACAAATATCGAGTATATTTGTATAGGAATCAGTAGTCTTTAAACTATTGAGCCTTTGCACTCCAATCAGTTCAATGACATTTCCACTAATCAGGGTAATTTTTGAAAGGGGTTGCTGTTTATTTGATAAATGCAGTGAAATGGTAATATTGTGAAATATAACAATTGAATATAACTTTTCTATTTGAAATGTGTGTATATATATTTTTTAAAATGTAATTTATTCCGGTGATGGCAAATCAGAATTTTCAGCATCAATACTTCAGTCTTTAGTTTCACATGATCCTTCAGGAATCATTGTAGTATAGAGTGCAACAGTCGGGTTCCGGAAGTAAAAACTTTTCTCCATAAGGAAACTGATTTTGAACCTTTAAAGACAGACCTACTGTGAGCTATGAGGTTGTATATCCATGGTATTTGCTTCTGCTGAAGCCATCAGCCTGTGTTATTTCAGCCTTTTATTTTGTTTTATTTTTTAAATCCTGTTTAACAGTGGAATCACTGGTGAAAAAAGCAGCACGCTCCAAAATGGCTCTTTAGCTCCCCCACTCCCATGAAGCCCTGTGAATGACATAATCGAGCCAATTTCCCCACGCCTTCAAACTATTGAAATGTTTGTATAATGTTTGCAGTAGACTTAAAATATATTTTTATACATAATCAATTTTATATTTCTCCGTTGTTTTTTGATTACGCTATTTGCAATGCTTCATGGGATTGTAGTTCTTTACCTCACTAATACCGTTAAGTACAGTCTTGTACCTTTTGTCTTATGTCTGTTGTGGAAAAAAAAGTTGTGATTTCACAGAATAATAGCTAATTATAATTATTAAAGTCCCTATGGGAAAAATTTATGAAGAGAGAAAGAGAAAAAAAAAAAAAAAAACCTTCCAGAACCAGCACCACTGAAAAAGGGGATAGGAACTGTTGCACTCTGAGTCAAATGATCACAAAGAGTCACAAATTCCTTTTATGTGGGATATCTTGTTCCATTTACCCTGCTGCTGATTTTTTTTTTTTTTTTTTTTTTTGTTGTTGTTGTTGTTTTTTCCTGCGTTCTAAATTTGGAAATGTGAAAAAGATCCATAGGATAGGATTGGAGCACATACCTGCTTTATAATAACTAGTTTATACTGTTTGCTATGACTTTTACGTACATTATGTATTTTATTGTCTTTCCATAATGTGACAAACATTACTACAAACTCTAGCGTGGAACAGAATTATAATTTCAGCATAAAGAATGAGGCGAGGAAGGAAAAGGGTGACTGAAATGTTGTTTAATCAATTAGTCTTCCATTTACAAACTCTACGTTTAGTCATGATTGAGCTGTTGTGCAGTACATCCTAACCTATTGAGCTAAATTGATAATCAAAGATCATGATTGTATACTGTGATTTGTATGAATGTATATGCTTATGATGCACCTTAACGATTTCTGATCTCAGATTTTTAAATACACCAGATATGTAAACTGGATTTAATTTTTTTTTTTGCATACTCAAATAAATTTTTAATATAATTATGTATGCACAGAATGGAATTATTGTACAGCTATGATAAAGGGGTGATCATCTTGGGCTTCTGCATTGTTTTTTGTTAATGCTAACAGCTTAACGTGCACAGATGTGCAAAATATTATTATAAAAGTATTATTTCAAGCCAGTATCCCTTTTCAGTTCCCAAAGACCAGCAGACTCAATACAAACATCATAATCAGCTCTAAACCAATCAAATGCCATTCATGATGTCGCACCTCTGCCTTCAGCCAGTCAGAACATTCATAAGTACAAAAAGCATTTGAACTGTAAAAATGGCAAAGAACACACAAAATCAACAACAAAAGGTAATGCAAAATGTATGGGGAATTTCATGAGCCAAAATATGAAATCCAGACCTATTAATGAAAACCGCAAGACACACTTTCATGCTTTCTCATATAAAACACACACACACACACAAAAAAAGTAACAATAATAAATAACATGTCTGTCTATATGTTTATACAAATCACAGTAAATACACCATGACTCCACAAATCCATTGTAAGAACTCCAATCGGATGGGAACAGCACTGACCAGTGAGGAGAACTCACTGGCCTGCAAGCTCTAACTGGGTCAAAACCGTGTCAGAGGTTTCATACTATGAAAAAGCAGAAATGATTAACAAAATGCTCCAAACAGTGCATCACAATAACAAAAAGCAAGTAAACTGGTTCACTTTGGCCTAGTACTGTGCCAACAACGTCTCATTCAAACTCTTTCCATCCTAATTTAAGTCAATGCTATTTTTTCCATACAGTGTATGCATAAACACAAAAACATGGATCACAGGATCTGTTTAAAGATTTACACTTACTGTCTGACAGTTGAATTAAATTCAAATGTATATGCAGACACTCCACATACACAATTTTCTGTTGATGAGATCAAACGGAGATGCATGAAGATTGCAAAAATAACTGCACACTGCAACATGATTTGGCAGTATATACCCATAAACCTAAATTCCATCCATCTTTAACATTTTATTATATTATGTTATTTATTTTAAATAACTATAGCACATACCCCACCCATTTATTATGGTCTTCAAAATCACCCACCATTTAAGTAGTACTTGTACATTTGTATTCCACTCACTAACATTTCTGATGTTCCTCTCTATCACACAAAAACGCTTTGGTTATTGTTTCTCAGAGCTCAGTACATGTGACTGGTGTGACCCCGTGAATCAAGAGAGCTGGGCCCAGGTCTCGCGTCAATGCGTCCAGCTGCGTCAGGTACTGCTGTGACAGCTCAGAACTGGAGGGAGGGTGAGGCAAGTACAGGAAGCGCACCGCTGCCGTAGAGCTGTGTTCCCTCAGCAGGGCATTCACGGCACACAGGAACTCTTCAGACACTTTTTGCCTCTCTAAGCCTTCCCCTCTAAACATGCGTGCCACGTTATCCCACGGCACAATTTTAATAGAGGCACGAATCCTCAGCTTGCCCAGCAACTCTCTAAATTGCTCCTCTTTAGCCAGCCAGCCCTGGTCTCCCAATTCAGACTCCACACAGACGAATATACGTAACCTTGCACGACGCCACCTGCTGGCCATGTTTAACACGCACGCCATCTGAAGGAGGAAAAGACTGCACACGTCTGCGTAACTGGCACTGTCTGGGGACAGTAGGTTTGTTGGCCACACGTCGATGGTGTCCACGCTATCATTTCCCCTTTTGCATGTTACACCTTTGCTCTCAGGCGGTAGCTGGAAGAAATACCTGGCTAAACAAACGTTCTTGCCCATTTTTATGGCATCAAGGATGATGCTCACATACTCCTCAGGCTGCAGCGCGCGAGGGCTCTCTGCATGGCGCACCAGTGGAAAATGAGCCTGTAAGGATGGGAGGTCAACCCCAAAATTATCCCCCTCACCCCTATCGCCCTCACAAAAAACAGGGTCCTGCAGGAAGTAGTCCTCTGGGTAGCAGTTGTCATAGAAGCCCAAGACCAGGGTATTAGGCTTCATACCTCCTGGAAAAGAGAAAGTTTTTGGTGTTATAGCTGTCATTTTGACTATATATATTGTTACAAAAAGAAATTCTCTACATGTTAAAGTTGGCAGAGGACTGGCCGAGGAGGATTGAGAAATCAGGACTTCTGGGGAAATGCAAAGCATGGATATACTAACATGGACTGCTGACAGACATGTGGCTGTTGACAGTGAAATCCCTGATGATAAGAGAGTGGAAGGAATAGACAGGAAGATCAACAAGTACCTCTGAAGGTGGCTGGGAAGTTTCACTTCAGTAGGCCTCTATATAAGATCAGGACAGCTACAGTTCCCTTTGTTATCCGTGGTGGAGGAATTTAAGGTGGAAAAATGTAGAATTGTAATGACAGACACACCTAGGATGAGCAAGTCAGAAATGCAGGCATTACTACAAGTATGTTGCGCTGTTGCACAAGCTGAAAGAATGCTGAGGCTACGTGACATCATCGAAATATCATGCACAGGGAGAGAGGGTCTCGGAACTTCCCATTTCGAACAATGACACAACAAAGATAACAAAGAAGGAGAGCCATGATCCAGGTAAGGTGACCCATGATAAGGTGCTCATGATGCTTGCTCATGCTCTGGGACGGAAGAGATGTAAGAAATGGCAAACATATGGGAAACCAATACCATTGATCAAGTTTGAGAGAGAGGTAGAAAAACCATCAACCACATTACGAACAACAAATAACTTTCTTCAGATGGCTCAAGCCTGTGAAATGAAGGTAGACTTGGGAGGTAGGCTGCAGTTCCCCCCAGACAACCAGATGTGGTTTTGTGGTTTGAGGAGAGGAAGATCATCATCTTGAATGAACTTACAGCCTCGTGGGAAGAAGGTTGTGATCAAGCCTTTGTAAGAAAGAGCCAAATACCAAGATCACTTGCAACAATGCAGAGAGAAAGGACGGCAGTTATGGCCGTTCCTAGTTGAGGTTGGCTGTAGAGGATTCCCGGCCCCGTATGGAGAATGATTACAGCCATTGGATTGACAGGAAAGAAGATGAAGGTCACAGTTTGCAGGATGGGGTAGGCAGCAGAAAGAGCTTCTTGCTGGATATGGAACAGGAGAAAGGAGCTAAGATGGAAGCCAAAGGGAAAAGATGGGCAGTGATTTGGCCACCACTGCCAACTCGCCAACTGAAGGGGGTTACGGTTCAGAGTCAAAATACCCAATGAACGTTGGATACCATCTGATGACATCAACTCCTCCTGGCCAAGGCTACATTCACAAAAACTGAATAAGAAAAGCATCCTTTAGATATAATTATTCTCGTAAGTTTTACAGAGAGTTTCAGACTCATTTAAACTGTTCATTAAAGGAAACGGCAGTTTTTGATTCACTAAAAAGAAATGGCTCACAAGAGTCATCCATTTCTGAAATGGACTACACTGGTCATGCTGTACTTTCTGATTCACTGAAAAGAACCAGTTCACAAGAGTCATTTGTTCGTGAATCAGGCTACAGTGGTTTTGTATGTTTTTGATTTACTAAAAAGAACCTTTTTAGTATTTAAATTTAAATTTAGTAAATTTACATTTACTAAATGTAAACGGCAGTGTTTACATTTCACTGCCGGTTGTATATTCTGTATATAACTGTGTATGTGACAAATAAAACTCTTGAATCTTGAATCTTGAGAACCGACTCAAAGTCTTTTGTGTCTGAAATGGACTACAATGGTTGTGCTGTATGTTTTTGATTCACTAAAAAAGAACCACCAGCACATAAGAGTCAACTATACGTGAATCTGCCTACACCTGTCACACCATACTGTTTGTTTTTGCATGCAGACCATGAGGGCAAAAGTCGGTGAAAAGTTGTTTCTTTTTTTATTACATCACACTGAGTACAGACTACTAAATCACATTCCTTTAAAAAGCTAATCTGAGTTGTATCAGAAAAAACTGTAAATGCCTAACCCCAAAAGTCTGACTGACACAAAAACAACTCAAGATTATTTTCAGCTAAACTGAAGGAAGCACTTTCTTTGAATACCTTTAAAGTTCTCTTACAAACTGCTCTAAAGGGAACATGTTACTTTTTTCCTTCTGATTTGAGTACTTTTATGGTATTTTGAAGCAGTCTTTAAGTTTTAATTTGTAAAAACAATAGTTTTTTTAATGTGAAACTATTTGTGCTGCCACTTTGTCTAAGGACTAGGACTCTCTGTCTAAGATTTCACTGGCTAGGTACTTATATTTTTGTACAATGAAGATCAATCTTTTTCTAATAGATGCCTTCTGTCTCGGTTTCATAAAGATAACATGATCAGAAAATGTCTCACCCAGTCCAGTGATGCGGAGCAGATGTTGAGTGCCTTGCCTGACGGAGGGAGAAAGAGTCAGATCCACAAAGGCCTTCACACCCAACTTATCCACCAGACTCAGCCAGAAATTATACTGCGGCTGCACCGGGTCTGAGGGCAACACATCTGTGAGAGAGAGTTCAGAGAGGTTACAATTGGTGATTTGTTCCTTTCCATTTTAACGACCAGTGTGCAACAACATGATAAAAACGAGTTTACAGGAGGAAGACTGTTTGGTACAGGTGTGGACAATTCCAGTCCTGGAGGGCCACTGTCCTGCAGAGTTTAGCTCCAACCCTAATCAAACGCACCTGAACCAGCTAATCGATATCTTCAAGATTACTAGAAGGCCTACAGGCAGGTGAGTTTGATCAGGGTTGGAGCCAAACTCTGCAGGACAGTGGCCCTACAGGACTGGAATTGCCCACATCTGGTTTAGTATATTAAAGGGATAGTTCAGTCAAAAATTTTAATTTTATTATTGTTTAGATGTGTCGTTAAGAAGATTTTTTGAGATATTTAATGTCTCAAGTGTTTTGTTCATACAATGGAAGTTGATATTGACATTCTTCAAAATATCATCTTCTACGTTCCACAGAAGAAAGAAGTCATACAGGTTTAGAATGAGTAAAACATGATAGAATTTTAATTTCTGGATGAAGTGTCCCTTGTGGTAAATGAACTCTAGAAGTCATCTATGGGGGTGGATGAGCTGGAGTTACCAGCCAAACTGATTGAAATTAACAGATTACAATGGAATGAGCGGAAAAATTACATTAGCTGCAAAAAGGTAACCAAAACAAAACAACATCAGGTATTTTGGCGCATTTCACTTCCGTGAAATGTGTAAAAACCCAGTGACTCTGTGGTGTTATCAAAACACAGCTCTGTTTGTTTGAGCATCCTGACCAGCCCAGCAAAGCAGCAGTGACCCCGTTTACATAAATTTAGGAAATGTTTTGGAATGCTGTCTTCTCCAAAAACTCTGGACTAAAACACTGCTTTTTTCTTTAATATTAAAGGGTTAGTTCATCCAAAAATGAATATTCTGTCATTAATTACTCACCCTCATGCTGTTCCAAACCCGTAAGACCTTTGTTCACAAATTAAAGATATTTTTGATGAACTCAGAGCTTTCTGCCCCCCTATAGACAGCAACGTAATTACCTCTTTCAAGGCCCAGAAAGGTAGTCATTGTTAGACATCGTTAAAATAGTCCCTGTGAATACAGTGGTTCAACCTTAATGTTATGAAGCGCCCGAAAATACCTTTTGTGCAAAAAAAAAAAACAAACAAACAAAAAAAACCCTAACTTCATTCATTCACGTGAGCACCACGACGCATGCGTGTGATGTTGATAAAGGAGCCGCCCAATACTGAGCCGGCATTCTGATGTAGAACCTGGAAGCACTGCACTCTGCTTACAACGTGAAGAGAAGGAGTTGTTGAATGAAGTAATTATTTTAGTTTTTTTCTTGTGCACAAGAAGTATTTGCGGTGCTTCACAACATTAAGGTTGAACCACACATGGACCATTTTAACAATGTCTTTACTACCTTTCTGGGCCTTGAAAGTGATAGTAATGCTGCAGTCTGTGGGGGTCAGAAAGCTCTTGGATTTTATCAAAAAGATCTTCATTTGCGTTCTGAAGATGAACGAAGGTCTTACGGGTTTAGAACAACTAAATAATGACGCAATTTTCATTTTTGGGTGAACTAACCCTTTAAGAGGAAGCTGGAGATCATAAGTGGTAACTAGTAAGTGTAGAAACTTTTGGTCTGTGGGTCTTGTGAAACTTTGAATCTCTCATACAATTGCCGTCTGAACCTAATACCCCTTTTGTCCTACCCAGATCTCCAATCTGCACATGTCCAAGAACAAACAGTCCTCCTTTCTTCAGCTGGTTTACAAAGCAGATGAGCTGACAGGAGGAACGTGGGTTCGCCACCATCAGTAAGACTTGTGGCCGCCAGAACTTCACATGATCTTTACGGGAGTCTAACATCAAAAGGTACTTCCTCACCTGAAAGAACACAGAAAGAGCATCTCATGGACTTAAAGTTTATTGCATTCACATGCGTTTCGTGTGTCTGTGTATGTACCTGATGGAAGATGAGTGCTTGGCTGATGTAGCCCCAGCTGCTGGTGGGAGAGCGGTAGTGCAGGATCAGCAGGAGGAGCAGCAGCAGTACGATACTGGCTGATGAATACACTGGGTTTATCACGAACATCATTACCACACAGCTGACAATACCCAACAAACATGTGTGCCAAGAGAAAAACTGAAATGTTGGCCTGGAAAGAGAGAAGGGGAAAAATAAAAGGAAGTAAAATATAGAAATAAATACACTCCTTTTTAAAAGTTTGGGATCATTGCGATTTTAAGAATTTAATACTTCTATTCCACAAGGATTAAATCAATCAAAAGTGACAGTAAAGATTTTTATTTCATGCTGTTTTTTTAAACTTTACACATAATATTACTGTTTTTACTGTATTTTTTTTTTTATCCAATAAAAATGCAACCTTAGTCAGCAATCTATACAAACTATCAAGAACAGATTACCTACCCCAAACTTTTGAAAGGTAGTGTACATTTACAAACTAAATAATTAACAGAACATGTCCTTTGAGTTTTTATCAAAAGCTAGATAAGATAAAAGTTTAAAGGGGTCATGCATTGAGAAATCAACTTTCCCTTGAGCCTTTGATATGTAAAAGTTAATCGTGAAAAATATCCTGTAAGGTTCAGAGCTGAAAACGTCCTTGCTAGTCAAAGAAAAGCTTGTATTGACACCAAGCCCAGCAAACGATCGATCTCAGGATGTGCCAACCCTTGATGTCACCCCCCCCTGCCAGCAGAGTAGAAAATAGCCTATTACTTATTCATTATGATGTTTTTGAATGTAAAAAAAAAAAAACCTTTAAAAGGGTAAGTCCACCCACTGGCAATATTTGAATAATGCTGGAAAAGAGGGAAGAGCCCAGCTGAGACAGAAGGGACGAACCGAGGGCGGGGCTGAGCAGGGGGTGTGCACCTGAGACCCTCAGTTACAAATTGATTGACAGCTGTCTTAACACCAGCACGTTACGGTATTGTTGTTCGTTACCACGGCAACCACTTGCGTGTCAGGATTTGAAAGCGTGTCTCATGTATGAAAAGTATCTGTACACATGACGGGTGGCAAAAATATCTTAAGAAAAGCTGTGTAACGAATAACTGCATTATTATAATTAAGAAAATACGGCTAAATGTTGACAGCAAGTGTCAAGATAGTTTCATTCATAATGTTTCTGCTTCATGCAACATAAGAGCTCATACTGGAGTGAAGCCGTTCATGTGATCAATGCGGGAAAACATTTCTCTGGTGAGCTTGTGCCAGGGGCGTGGGTAATGAGCCATTGGAAGAGCCAACATACGTCACGATGACCTACAACGTCCAATAGGAAAATTCAACTGCAGTAGCCACTGTTCAACCTTAGGAGGGCAGCACTCAGACGTTTTTACACCACATATTATAGAATTAAAACACTGTATACCCAAATGTCAAAACATTTACTCGAATCAATGAACAGCACTAATAAAGCCCCAGTCTTGCAGATCATTAACTTAAAAAAAAAAAAAAAAAAAAAAAAAAAAAGGTTTTAGGGTTTAGTTACCCTTTAAAATAAGAATCATACATTGTGAGAAAAAGTCATGAAAATCGCAATTACAAGAAATAACGTTCCACATGTAAGACATAGTCACATAGCAACTTATGAAGTCACATTGTGATGTATAAAGTCACAATTACATTATAAATAGTTACCACATATATTACCACAGTGCAGTACCTAAAGTTTGGAGCGGATGCCCATTCCAGTGCCAGACAGGCCAAATCAACAGCAGCATACGCCAACAGGTAAAACACTGTCACGATACCAGCAATCACATTCAGCTGTCCTGCAAACAGCGTACACTACAACACACACACACACGTTATGTTTTTGTGAATTGTGGGGACATTCCATAGACGTAATGGTCTTTAGTTTTTATACCGTACAAACTGTACATTCTATCCCCCTACACTAAACCTACCCATCACAGGAAACATTCTGCATTTTTACATTTTCAAAAAAAACATAATTTAGTATGTTTATGAACCCATTTACATTGTGGGGACCGCTGGCTGGTCCCCACAATGTAGGTGATCTCAGGTTTTACTATCTTTGTGGGGACATTTGGTCCCCACAATGTAGGTGATCTCAGGTTTTACTATCTTTGTGGGGACATTTGGTCCCCACAATGTAATATAAACAAGTACACACACACACACACACACAATCTTAACAGACAGACAGACAAGACATACATACTCTTTACATCATGAGTCACAGAAATATCATCCAAAGACATATGCACACAGCTCCCTGTACCTGCACCAGGCCCCAGGTGTAGAGCACAGACACCCATGGGTTCCCAGAGCTGGAGGTGACTGCAGCCGGAGCCAGAGGCAGACCTGAAATCAAATCACAGCAAAGATCAACAAACCCCTGACACACTCCAACAGAGCAGTACCATCGTCTCACTCCAGGATACTATTACACCATCATATCATAAGTCTTGTCAAACCCAACAATGTAACCTAGATACTGCGTCAATGGGTGGTTGACAGTATGATTTTATACAGCCTTTTTAGGGAATTGTATCATTTTATGTCAACACTATTTTTTTCCAAAAAGTTAATACTTTACTTTTATTCCACAAAGATGCATTAAATTGATCAAAAGTGAAAATAAAGCACTTTTACACGTTACTAAAAAAATCTATTTTGAATAAATGCTGTTCTTTTGAACTTTCTATTCATTCAAAAATCCTGGAAAAACAATGTACACAAAAATATTGAGCAGCACAACTGTTTTCAACATTGATTATAATAATAAATGTTTCTTGATCAGTAAATCAGCATATTAGACTGATTTCTAAAGGATCATGTGGCTGAAGACTGGAGTAATGTCTGAAAATTCAGCTTTGCCATCCTAGGAATAAATTACATATAATAAATTAAAATGTACTAAATAATTGCAGCCTTGGTGAGCATAAAAGCCTTTTCAAAAATCTTACGGACATCAAACTTTTGAACTGTAGTGTATAATGTTAATCAAATAGTGCTTTAGTAAAGTTTCTTGGGAAAAGTGTGTGAAATTAAATCATACAAGAATTTTAAATGATGTTATATGATAAAAGAGCCACAGTAAGACAGACAGACAGACACAGATAGACGTTTGTATCAGATACAGATATCACGTTTACTGGTGTTTTGAACAGGCTTGAATTCTGGATATCTTACATTTATGCTGTTTTACTCTCGTTTATTCCTTAAATTGAAACTTTTAAAGATGCTTTACATAACATTTCTACAATAAATTGTTTAATTCTGTCACCACAACCCACAGTGTGAAACATTTTCAGTGATTTCTGTGAATAATGTTATGTCATCAATAAATTCTAAATAAGTATAGATTTAGTTTTGATTATGTCAATTAACCGATTTCAGTAGAAAATTATTGAAGGAAAGGAGTACGTGTTGATTCTTTTAGTTAAAATTTAATTTTTACCTTCTTGCACAGAACATATGAGATCTCACACCATATGACAGCCTAGAAAATGTAACAAATTAAGCAAAACTGAAAAATATTCACAAATAATTTTTCTTAGGAACCATGAATACCATTTTCCAAGTATTGCTCACTAATGTTTTCCCATAACACTTGTGGAGATGTCAACAACCACAACACTTATCACCATCAAACCTCAAATACACACTAACCAAAAAGCTTGTCCAGAGCAAGAGCGTGGAGGATTCGAGAAGCTCCTATCATGGAGCACATAGCAGCTGAGAGAGACGCGCAGTACACCCCAATCGTCACAAACGGAGGCCACACGTTCACACGTTGGAACACTGCATAATCATTGATTAACAACAACCTGAGAGAAAGAGAAACCAAGAAAATGCTAGATGAATAGATGAATGAGCGGGAAAACAGTGTAAATGCATATGATTTTCATGTTTTTCCATGTGACTTGAGTGTCATTAACAGCACCTGTCGCAGGTAGAGCTCAGGAGCAGGTAGAGAAACAAGTAGACAGTGAAGGTGTATGACACCGCTATGATGGTCCCTTTAGGTATCGACACACTGGGGTTCTTCAGCTCACCTGAGGAAGAGAGACAAAATCAAATTACATGTTAATGACACATTATAAGAGTTATGCTATCAGTATTGTAAAAGGCAACAATTACATCAGCAACCAAAAAGAGAATCCAAATAAAGTAATTGCATGAATGATGTATGTGGTTTCGTACCCGACATGTTGGCTCCTGCCATGATGCCTGTGCAGCTAGTGAACATCACAGCAAATACAGTGGCGAAAGACATCATAGTGTTGGTACTGTAGTCCAGAGAGTAGTGCGCTACAAGGGGAGACATTTGGACAAAATTCATGCCAGTGCAGTAATTATTATGGTTGCATTTAAGGTGATCCATAATCTTCCAAGTACTCTGCAAACTATTGTGCATTTTTGATTAGAACAGTTTTATGATTTTATTGGAAAACCACATTTTCTTGCTATACGTACATGTCTATACTTGTACCACACCACAATAATATCAACACCATGGAAATTCATGGATAATTTGCAGTCAAAGTTTGTCCATAGGTCAAAGATAACGTCCTGTTTCTGCTGTTGGTCTCTGTATTTCTGTACTCTGTTACGTTAATTATAAATATCTCTTAATTAAAATTTAATCAAACATCCTTTAGTTTAAACAAAGTAAAAGTCTTTAATTTTACATTTGATCAACTTAATGCGTCTTTGCTGAATGAAAGCTTCTTCAAAAGAAAACATTACTGACCTCAGACTACTGAATGGCAGTATATACGCAGAGCAAAAACTCATTACATAAGTATAAATATCCAATAATTTAAATATTTCACTGTCCAATTTACCCCTTTTTCCAGTAAACGTATTATTGATCAGACAGGACTCCATAATTGTGATCAGTCTCATTTGCCTTTGAAGTATTTTGAGATATATATATATATATATATAAAAATCTGCTAAAGATACTCATTTGTCATCATCACAACCATCTGCATCATTATTGCACTGATGATCATCTCACTCACGTCCAAGGTTGTTCTTTAATGTGGTGCCATTGAAGCCTGTGTAGCTGGGGTTGACAGTGACGCTGTGGTTTTTGCCGTATGTGTGTGTGATGTTGAAGCGCTGTGGACTGACAATAAGGGGGCTGATGATGATGGAGATCAGTGACACCGTCACTACGAGCAGAATGATAAAAGAGGCTTTGGCGTAGATATGAGCACCGACCAGACACACCACCAGACATAGCAACAGCACTACAGAGGAGTACAACACAGTGTACCAGTAACCCTGCGGCAACACACGCAGCCCCTGTGCCACAGTAGAGCCTGGAGAGAGAAGAAAAGAGAAGCGTCGCTGTAAAAAGACAGGTGGCTTCTGATTTAATTTGCTTCAAAGACTGTTTAGTACAATGTGCTTCATGCAGCACTCACCTGGATCCTTCCCGAAGACATCCAGTATGGCCTCCACCAGGCCGAGAACATACACGCCACATGCACATACCTTCGCCAAGTAAAACATCAGGCCGATACTGCCTCCAAACTCTGGTCCCAGAGAACGACTGATCATGACTAAGACTAAGGAGTTAAATGTCAACAACAACAACATGCAAACACTCATGAACAACAAACTCCAATTGGAAGTGAGCATCCCTATGCCTTACTCACTCCGAAGGGCAAAGCCCTTGAAATGGGGACTTTGGAGGGAGGAAGGCACTTGTTTGTCAAAATGTAGCCATTTGAAATGCTCTTGGCAAAGGGAGCAATGAAAGACAATGCAATTTCCTCATTATCCCAATCTTAACCCAGGTTTTAGGAGATTTTTAGGAACACCACACACTAACAGATTCCATTCACAAATAACATGAGTCACGCCTGTGCTGTAAACACAGGAAATCTCGCAAAATCTCTCATCGAACGTGATTTTAACTTAAACAACCATGGCGGTCTACTGGCAAGAAGAAATGGGCGCTTATAGGCCCAGTTTCACAAATAGGGCTTAGGCTAAGATAGGATTAGGTAGTAGTTCAATTAGGACATTAGGACAACTTTTATAAACGTGCCCTAGAAAAGAAAAAAAAAATTCATTACTGGTGTGCATCTTAAAACAAAACAATAGCAGTGACATTTTAAGATGTATCAGTGCAAGTTTCTTTCAGTTAAAACAACTCAAACATGCATTTTAGTCTGGGACTAGCTTAAGCCTTGTCTGTGAAACCAGGGGATAGTGTATAGACTGCTTCTTAGAAAAAAATTCACAGGAGAAAAAATAAAAATATTTAGATCGTAGATTTAGATTTAGATTTTAGATATTTAGATTTAGAAGTCGTGGAAACAGTGTGAAGATGGACTTTACATGTTACAGCACGAGCTGGAGGTGAGCCTTTTTGATTGGGTATTGTATAATTTCACATGATAATCTCCAGAGCATGCGCGTGTTTGTCCTCGGGGCTCCCCGTTGAATATTGGTAAATATTTACGATTCGAGATCGGGGAGCCTCAGACGTTCTTCCGAGCAGACTCAGTCACTGGAAAATCGGATAAGATAATCTGTAGAACCATCAAGATAATCAGGACTTTACCTAGCATTGTCAGAAGGGAAGAAATCGGTCCAAAATCGCTCTGATTATCTTGTGGTGTGTACCCAGTATTAAGGTTAGGATTAGTCATTTAGTTGGGGCTAGAGATTTATCAATGAATGTTGGGGCTAGGGATTTATCAATGAATGTCCTCACAAAGATAGTCATACAAACTTCATATGAAATGCATGATGAAAATGTCTGTAATATCACAAACAAAACAAATTAAATGATTCTGTTTATACATTATACTCTCCTGCCATCTAGTTAAAAAAAAAAGTATCGACCCTGTGTCACGTGACCATAAACAACTTAAAAGGCCATAAAATGACTTCCTTGAAGTGACCATAGCATGTACTATTCACTACCAGCCCTTTGTGAAGGGATTCAGGTGTTCACTTTTGTTTGGAACGCCCCTACAAATGGTGTCCTTTTACCTAATAGAGTGCAGCAGTCAGGTTCCGGAGGTAAAAACTACATTCATTTTCTACATAAGGAAATTGATTTTGATTGATAACTTATACCAATTTAAAGACAGAACTACGAGGTTGTATTATTCATGGTATCTGCTTCTGATGAAGCCATCAGCCCGCATTATTTCAGCTTATTTTTAAACTAACCCTGTTTAAAAGTGGAATTCCTGGTGAAAAACCATTACCAGAGAGTTAAAAAAGCAACTTGCTCCAAAATAGCTTTATAGCTCCGCCCACTCCCATGAAGCACTGCGAATTACATAATGGAGTCAATCTCCTTACACTCCCAAAATACTGACATTTTTGTATAAATATGGATATTTTGCAATAAACTTTTTTCTAAATTGTTTTCATACATAAATCAACATTTGTAAATGAGTAGATTTATATTTCTCCATCGTTTTTTTATTTGATTATGCTGTTCGCAATGCTTCATGGGATTGTAGTTCTTTCCACTCACTAAAAGTTAAGTACACAGTCATTTGTCTGATTTTCACAAACTTTTTTTGCTTCAAATCAAAGTTTGTAGTGTTGTGATTCACCTCATAGCTGATTGGCTTGGTTCAGGGCTTATAACGCTTTAACAATGACTATTTTAAAATGAATGAAAAAAATACTTCCGGAACCAGCGCCTCTGAAAAAGGGGGCAGGCACTGTTGCTCACTATTGCTCTTCAAGGTTGAATTCACCCCTGCAACTAGCCCTCTATAAGGCAGAGAGATTGGTTAAGGATACAGTAGGCCCCGCCCCCTTCCACCGCGCCATTAGTTGAAATGGCACATATAGACAGGATTGTCAATGAAATGATGAAGTAGGCCACACACAGCATGAGGAGACCATGGAGAAGACCGGCATGACCCACAACAAAACCTGAAACATAGACACTTGTCAGAATTATTTATGTACAAAAACACACCTAGAGCCACACAGAGAGGGGTTATAATGTGATACATCACCATATTGAAAACGCTTTTTGAAATCTCCTGCCATGCTCTTCTCTATCTTTTCCCATGTCTGACTCACCTGTGCGAAGAAAGAGCACAATACTGAACATGGAGAGGATGGTGGGCACCATAACACCAAAGAAGGTGTCGAGTTTGCGGGGGTTTGATTTGGGGGATCCCTCTCCTGTCACTGCAGATCCAGTCCTGGAATCTTCAGCATCTCCTATCATGCTGTACACCCCGTGAACAAGAAGAGGTGAGTGCTCGTTTGCCATGGTCTGAAAAACAGGAACCTGCATTAGAAACCGTTTTCTGTTCAGTACAAAAAAAATATCAGATTTTTAAAAACTTTTTTTCAGCTATTAAAAGAGCCTTGATGGTTTTTAGTATTATTATTGAGATATGCATAATGAAAACTACTAATCGTAAAAGTTTCAGTCAGTAATATTTTTATTTTGCATGGGCACACTAATGACTTTTTCTTTTTATTTCTCCAAATATTATTATTTCTTTTTATTTTCAAATGAATGTTGTTCTTTTGTACTTTCTATTCAAAGAATAGAACGAATCTATAATGTTTCCACAAACATATCTGTTTTCAGCATTTAAAACAAGAAATGTTTCTTGAGCACCAAATCAGAATATTACAATGATTTCTGAAGTATCATGTGACAATGAAGACTGGAATAATGATGCTGAAAAATCATGCCATTACAGGAGGAATAAATTACAAGACACTTGAAGAAACCTACCTTAAAAACTGTGTGCAAGTATACCCAAGACATAAGCAGTTTTAAACGCAATGGGTGTTAATTTATATATTAAAATTTTTTTTTAAATCTATTTATATCTTTGCAAGTTTCTTCAAGCATCTTAGAGACATTGCCGCAGTTCTTCTGGATTTAGTCTGTCTCGGTTTTTTCTGTTTCTTCATGTAATCACAGACAGACTCGATAATGCGGAGAATACCTAGCCTAGAAATCTAGACGCACCCTAGCGGCAGCAAATCTAATTTGCCGCGAGTGTAGTCTAGCAACTCTCGGTAGACCTGTGAGCTGGAGAAACCAAACTCTGGTCAGGCCAATCACATCGTGTATAGAGTCGGTGGGCGGGCTTAACATAATGACGGCAGAGTTGCCGAGGTTCCGCGTGCTACTTGTAAACAAATAAGCTGGCAAACAGCGGTCTTTCGGATCGGCTTTGACTCTAGGAGACTTGTTGTTAAACTTTTCTTTGAGAAAAGAACAAAGAACGATACTGAAGTCATTCTTAAGGAAGGAAGATGCGTTCAGAGTTTTGCCGACCGGATACGGCAAAAGTTGAATCCATCAACTAGCTCCGCTTCACCTTTGGTTGTAGCGCTATCCTATTGCGTGCAGAGGGACTTTGAAAGACAACCGTTTATCCCGCCTCTGGGATTGAGCCCTGCCAACGGTGTGTTCCCAGACCCAACATCTTGATGTGGGTCTGGCTTGTCAGGCTAGAGAATACCGGCTGTTGTTAGAGTCCTTGTGCATACAAACAAACAAACAAACAAAAAAAGTTTCGAATGTAAACTGATATTTCCTACTGATACACTACAGCAAAAGATATAAATAACTGGCTTAAGAAAAGTTTTGTTGGTGAAAATACTACCATGCCTAAGACTTTTGCACAGTACTGTATATTCAAATAGAAAACAATTATTTTAAATTGTAATAATAGTTCACAGTATTACTGATTTTACTGTATTTTGCCTTGTTGAACATAAGAGACTTATTTCAACTAAATAAAAATAAATATCACCAACCCCAAACTTCTGAATGGTAGTGTGTATGTTTGTTGTTGTAGTAATCTAATAACTATTATTTTAAAATTGGGTCAAAAAGAAGAACCAACATAATAATAAAAGCAGTCACCATTACTAGTATGTAGTAATGTCAAGTTCATGACTGGATAAGGATGTGTTATATAGGCTATATATGTCCATCTATTATTCTACGAGCATAAGTCATTAAATGTCTTCACCATATTAGTGGCTTAGTATTTCCATGTCTTTTTCAGGCATGTAAATCAGTTTTTAGACTACAATACATTGAATGTCTTGAGTGTTTTTACAACAAATGCTGCATCGTTTTAGTAGCGGAAGTAGCCTACATGACAATGTAAACAATCCGAAATACGCTTTTGAAAAACAAGTGTTATGTCCTATAAAGGTAAACAGAATAATCTGACTATAAAATACCCCGCTGCCATATAACAACAACACCCAAGTAGTTTGAATAATCTAGAAGACATTCATTCCAGAAAAGGCATCTGACATTTCCAGACGAGAGGGAGACCTCCATCCCCTTAAGCAGTCACAGATGCCTGGGCGTGTAAGGTTATTATAATGCATATAAATGCAAAGTACAGTAGGGAGGTGGAGAAACAAACACAACATACCTGTCCTTCAGAAATAACAGCGCCGTCGCCGATCTAAGAGCGGTATGTGACTTCCGCTTTTAGGAAGAAACTACACAAAACCACAAGGAACCCAAACTACTCGTTTTGAAAATGTGGATGCAGGATATCCTAAATTCGGTATGTTTCATCAGAGCATCATGTCGAGTTGGTTTCGTTTCTTTAAAGAATCGCAGGTAGAAAGTTCTCAGATCTCGTGATCAAACCCCCGGGACATGACGGATGGTGTGACCTCTGAGGACCGGACTATGATGAACAACGGACAGCAAGACCTAATGAAAACATAAATCTATTATGCAACGGTCCATTGAGAGGTGATCATCGAAACGCGTACTCTCATATGGCAGCACGGCGGGACTGAGCCGCCTGCCTCTTTATTTGTTAAAAAAAAAAAAGAGTCACGGGACAGAGGAAGTGCCCATGTGACCACGAAGATGAAGGCTGCAAGAGGGAGATGATTTTAAGTAAACACGAGAGAACCATGTTGTTTACTTTTTGACTCGTTATTTAAAGACTTAGAAGTCTTTAGATCAGTCTTTTTAAAAAATCAGAAATCAAACCAAGTACCACACATACACATATCTTACTTTTATGTTATATTAAGTATATTATGCGTTTAAAATGCAAGCAAAAAAAGGATTGCGTTAGTACTAGATAAGTGAATTTAATAATTGTATTCCCCCAGTAGTCTTTCTGCCTGTATACAGTTGTAGTCAGAATTACTGGCACCCATACAGAAAATGAGCGGGGTGAACTGAAGAGAAGAAGCACCAACATGGAGCTGGGAATCTGAAGGATCTGGAGAGATCCTGTATGGAGGAATGGTCTCTGATCTCTTGTCAGGTGTTCTCCATACTCATCAGGCATTATAGAAGAAGACTCAGAGTTGTTATCTTGGCAAAAGGAGGTTGCAAAAAGTATTTAATAAAAGGGTGCCAATAATTATGGCCTAACGTGTTTTGGAGAAAAGCATATATTTCATAATGTGATTTACCCCCACTTTCAATTCTTTTCCTTCAATGACAGGTTAGATTTTTGTGAATTTTTTGAATGATAGATCAAAAGGTAAACAATGCAGATTTATTTTTACAGCTATCTTTCATCATATTTACCAGGGGTGCCAATAATTCTGACCATAACTGTATCTGGAACACATTTCAATGTTTTGCAGTGTAACGTTATCATCAAGTTGTTCTTATGTATGAAAACAACTCAATTCTGGCTGTGCTGTATTTCTGATTAGGTGTATATAGTATATCTTATAGTATATCTTTCGATATAACTCCAGTTGCTAGTTGACCAATCAGTTAATGAATTAACTTTATGTGAGGAGTGTTTTGCACAACATATTCTTATAAAAACAAGAATATACAGTATGTATAGGCCTTAGACTGAATTAGTAGCACAGTATGTTGCAGTAATGAATGTACGGTATTATCATACGCACTTCAAAATACAGTGAATTCTAGATACCTTACTATCAGAATTGTTTCGATTTTTAGAATGCACAGCTCATTTTCCATCGACTGGTTAAAACTGATTACACAGTGCATGTTTGCTGCATAATAAATACATCAGATTTTCACATTAATCTGAACAAAAAAGGCAGACCAGCAGAATGAAAATGCAAATTCACTCTCTGACAGAAGGTGGCACTTATGGAAAATCAGAACGATCAAATACATATTAAGAACTTATTTATTAAACACTAAGCATTTGTTTACACTTGTACATTTCAATCTGGACTAAAACATGCCAGTCCAGAAAAGATATCCAGATAATGGTTGAAAAATGTTCTGATTCTTTATAGTTGTGTTCTTTTGCAATTTAATCCATTTGCAACATGTTTACTTTAAAACAATTCACAATAAAAAAAAAAATATGTGTATATATATATATATATATATATATATATATATATATATATATATATATATATATATATATATATATATATATATATATATATATATATATATATATATATATATATATACATATACATATATACATACATACATACAGTATGTAAATGCTCCAAGTTATTAAGAGGGTAAGCTTGTTTATAGTTTCAACCTGTTTTTGTAATGTAATTCAATACCACCATAATACGATATACAAAGTTTCCGCAATTACCATGCTTTGAAATTTGATACCATCACATGTCTAGACTGAATCCAAAGACTGTGTGTTGAGATGTGGCCAGACATAGGAGGGCCCGGCTGGGAGGAGGGGAAAGGTGGGATTGGCCACAGGAACAAATGTGGGTGAGTGTTTGAGTCTGTGCTTTTTGAGTTGACCGAGTTCTCTGAAGCAGCATCCGCACTCGGCGCAGCGGTACGGTCTCTCTCCGGTGTGAATGCGCTGATGCTTATGCAAGCTGTCCAAATGGCGGAAGCGTTTCTCGCAGTATCTGCAAGGATACGGACGCTCTCCTGTGTGTATGCGCTGGTGTGTTTTCAAGCAGTAGAAACGTCTGAATCCCCGGCCACAAATGTTGCAGCGGTGAACTTTATCAGGGCTCTCGACAGTCCCGCTGAACCTGGAGTCACTCCCCACAGGTGGAGCCAAGGCCAGCAAAGCGTCGCCATCGCTCTCCGGCACTGGAGGCGAGGAGATTTGTGGTAACTCTTGCATGGAGTTGGATGAAGAGGCTACAGCTAGATTTGATGAAGGAGGCTCTAATGTGAGTGAATCAGGATCGTTCTCGATTTTAATGGTGCCCTGTTTGACATCAGAGTCCTCCATCACCTGTATCAGATCCAGCTCATTAACATTCCCAGCAGGTGTGCTCATTTCAAACTCAAACTTCGTCATGTCAGACTGGTCCTCTGGTGGGTTTGCGGAAGGGCCTGAAACTTCTGGCTCTTCTTGTCTCCTCTCAGTGTCTGTTACTGCAGAACTGTTGTCTGTAAAACAAAGAAAAGCTCACAATAATAGGAATGAATCTATACTCTGACCGGAGAATCTGACATGCTCTTAATCCTATAAAGCCTACTGTATCATATTTGATACATTCATTTTCTTAAACCTCTAAATCAGAGGTCTTCAACCCTGTTCCTGGGGACCCACTGTCCTGCAAAGTTTATTTCCAACCTGCTTCAGCACACCTGCCTGTGTATTTTCAACAAGTGATCCTGAAGAGCTTGATTAGCTTCACCAGCTTCACCTGTCTTTGATTAGGGTTGGAGCTAAACTCTGCAGGGCAGTGGGTCCCCAGGAGATGGGGTGAAGACTCCAAACGATCAACATGAAGAAAAAAAAACTTCTGAGGTTATTTTAGTATAAACATGTATTTTGGTATAATTAAGTACTTCATGTTGTGGTACACATCTTTTTGCTGTGAAATATTGTGAGTTTTATACAACTTGTTTACCTAGATAAAAATGTGTTAAAATGTAGGCTAAGCATCACATATGATGCATCAGGCTTTTGAGAAAAGTTTATTTGTACATTTCTCAATCATCACGGTATTGCATTATACTGTTACTATTGCATGAATTGCAATTAATTGCATTATCACAATTACAATGACAGAACTTTGATTATAAAACTAAGCTTTTAAATATAATCTTACCAAGACATATTATTGGGAGATATGAGTGGCAGACTGACATTTATATGCATGTTGTGCAAGCAGTGTGGAAATGGTTCCGTTTCAATCATATTTCTGGTTATTGTTTCATATATCAAACAGCTATGATCATTACTCTATGGAAGGATTTCTCAAATCCGGTCATGGAGGGCCACTGACCTGCAGAGTTTAGCTCAAACCCTGATCAAACTCACCTACCTGTGATTTTCTACTGATCCTGGAGAGCTTGCTTAGCTTGTTTAGGTGTGTTTAGTCAGGGTTGGAAGTAAACCCTGCAGGGCACTGGCCCTCCAGGGCAAGATTTGAAAAAAACAAAAAACAAAAACAAAACTGGCTCTATGGTCAAACTTGTTTGGCAGTATATGTAAATGGAAATAATATAATAAAAACAGTAGCGACAACGAACCTTTTTCACCCTCATTCGCGATGTAAAATTGGCCCTCTGTCTCATCTTCTGGTTTGAAGAGAACAGCATTATTTTCCAGAAGTGTTTGAACGGACGTGGGGTCACTCGTGAGTGCTGAACTGTTTCCAGCTGAAGCCCCTCGTGTCTTTCTGCGGTTGACACACTCACGAGGCCAGTCTGACTGTACGGTGGGGAGACAGAGGCCAACGCTAGGGAGATTTTTAGGACTGTGGATTCTTCCCGGTGAGTTTCGGAAGGTCTTGCGGGAGGATTCTTTGGTCTGCGCCTGTGATGTGGAGCTTCCATCCGCAGCGCGTGAGGGAAACACAAAGTGTGCGTCGTCTGGGTGCACGATATTTGACCCAGGCAGGGTTCTGTTGAGAAGTAAACACTGTTTGATGTTCTTTTCAGCCGCGGTCATGTAGTAGCGCACCGCTTTCAGCTCGCTCTCGGAGATCTCCAGCCTCTCGCGCAGGCTCTGGTTCTCTCTGTGCGACTCTGCGGCAGCATTACGAGCCGCGGCCAGCTTTATGCCAACAACTCGCGCTGTTTCTTTTAACACAGATTCTACTGCGCATCTTACCGCGTTGTCGATAGTGGAGGCGAGTTCGCACTTGAGAAAAGAAACGCTGATGTCCATGCTCAAAGTCATGGTTATGATCCACGGTAGTATTTCACTGAGACGTTATGTTACATACGTTGGATGGTTTTGGGTTTCTGTCTTAGCTAACTGGGGACTAGAATAGAATAGTTTACGGCATCACTTCCATTATCATTACTTCGATACGTTACAATGGTACCTGGTTACAATGTTAAAAGCACAGAAACCTAAAGTGTTTAGTAAATCTTGCTCAAGCTGGCGCGTTCTGCTATCGTCACAAGTACTGTCGATGAACAATGACGTCAACAACAGCCTGGGATTTGTAGTTTTTATTCTTGGAGCTGTTAGCCGTTGAGCGTAAAGACATTCAGTTTTGATTTACAATATATGGATACATTTTTTTTAATTAAATTGTTGAATATAAAAAGTGGATACATACAAGAATCAATGTCCTTTTTATTGAAATGAAAAAGTATGTGTTGGAATGATCATTGTTATTAAGAGAGGCAATGCTCCATAATGTGATTTCTTTATTATTATTATTATTATTATTATTATTATTAATAATTTATTACATGCATGAAAGAACAGTAACAACAATTGTCATACCACAGTAATACAATAATACGGCATGGTCCTTCAGTCCAGATTAATTGCCAAGTCCACAGCCACTGTTCTCTTAGCTTTTAAGTGTTTAGAGAACTCTATAGAGTCAAAATACATTTTCATCTCAAGTTTAAATTCCGTGATGTGGTTTCTTTCGTACAGTCAAATAATTTGTCATGGAGACAAAGGAGAAGTGTATTTCTACTTAACTCAAAGTAGCCTACTGCATGGAATAAACAACTACCTTGTCTAAAAAGTGCATCTGGACAATCTGTAAATTCTGTGAGTTGAAAACACATGTTTTGCCTAAATTTTGAGTAGTGAGGCAGATTAAGGTTTTGAAACTGCGGTCTACCTGACTTGGACATTGTTTGATTAAACGCACATCAGGGTTAAACATTAGAGAGAGATTGAAGCTGAACATTATCACTGCTACAGTAGATAAGTCACTGCTACTCAATTCCAGCTTTTGGTTGGGTTAAAGATCAAACAACAATAACTTCCTGGAACAACCAAACCAGTTCAAAGAATCCGGTCCAGTTCACTTAATTTTTTCAGTTTTGATAGTTGTTGGAAGTTAACTAATCCTTCAGATACAAACCCGATTCCAAAAAAGTTGGGACACTGTACAAATTGTGAATAAAAACAGAAGGCAATGATGTGGAAGTTGCAAATCTCAATATTTTATTCAGAATACAACATAGATGACATATCAAGTGTTTAAACTGGGAAAATGTATAATTTTAAGGGAAAAATAAGTTGATTTTAAGTTTCATGGCATCAACACATCTCAAAAAAGTTGGGACAAGGCCATGTTTCCCACTGTGTGGCATCCCCTCTTCTTTTTATAACAGTCTGCAAACGCCTGAGACTGAGGAGACAAGTTGCTCAAGGTTAGGAATAGGAACGTTGTCCCATTCTTGTCTAATACAGGCTTCTAGTTGCTCAACTGTCTTAGGTCTTCTTTGTCGCATCTTCCTCTTTATGATGCGCCAAATGTTTTCTATGGGTGAAAGATCTGGACTGCAGGCTGGCCATGATGTTGTAATTGATGCAGTATGTGGTCTGGCATTGTCATGTTGGAAAATGCAAGGTTTTCCCTGAAAGAGACGACGTCTGGATGGGAGCATATGCTGTTCTAGAACTTGGATATACCTTTCAGCATTGATGGTGCCTTTCCAGATGTGTAAGCTGCCCATGCCACACGCACTCATGCAACCCCATACCATCAGAGATGCAGGCTTCTGAACTGAGCGCTGATAACAACTTGAGTTGTCCTTGTCCTCTTTAGCCGGCAACGGCGAATGGCATGGTGGATTGTGTTCACTGACAATGTTTTCTGGAAGTATTCCTGAGCCCATGTTGTGATTTCCATTACAGTAGCATTCCTGTATGTGATGCAGTGCCGTCTAAGGGCCGAAGATCACGGGCATCCAGTATGGTTTTCCGGCCTTGACCCTTACGCACAGAGATTGTTCCAGATTCTCTGAATCTTTGGATGATATTATGCACTGTAGATGATGATAACTTCAAACTCTTTGCAGTTTTCCTCTGAGAAACTCCTTTCTGATATTGCTCCACTATTTTTGGCCGCAGCATTGGGGGAATTGGTGATCCTCTGCCCATCTTGACTTCTGAGAGACACTGCCACTCTGAGAGGCTCTTTTTATACCCAATCATGTTGCCAATTGACCTAATAAGTTGCAAATTGGTCCTCCAGCTGTTCCTTATATGAACATTTTACTTTTCCGGCCTCTTATTGCTACCTGTCCCAACTTTTTTGGAATGTGTAGCTCTCATGAAATCCAAAATGAGCCAATATTTGGCATGACACTTCAAAATGTCTCACTTTCAACATTTGATGTTATCTATTCTCTTCTATTGTTCTATTGTGAATAAAATATAAGTGTATGAGATTTGTAAATTATTGCATTCCTTTTTTATTCACAATTTGTACAGTGTCCCAACTTTTTTGGAATCGGGTTTGTATAAAACTTGTAGTCCCCCCCCCACCCCCCCAAAAGAGCAACATCGCACTCTAGAGGTCGACAATGGAATAACACAAACTCTATTTATTTCAGACCTAATGTTGTTGCACCAAAATCTGGTCTGTCTGACTCCAGAATGTGAACTGTCCTCTTTCTCTGCCATCTGTGAATCTGAGCCCAGAGCCTTGTTTAGCCCATGTGGAGAGGAGTGTGATCACACTGCACTCCTCATCATCACCAAAATCCCCCCGCTCATCATATATGTTGCCAGAGGGAAGCATGTTTAAAGCTTTTAAATACATTTCTATGGTTGTGTTCTTGTTGCTTATAGTCATGAAGTTAACTACATCATAGACTGGGTAAGATGTGACCTACCCAATGAATATATATATATGTATATGTGTGTGTGGAGGATTAATGCAGAACAGTTCATGTCCATCCAACCACATACTGCTAGCTTGTTTCTCTGGAAATGGTGTTGCTGGGCAACCCATCTACAGCTACTACAGTACCTTATGGGGAGTAAGGGCAGGTGGAATGTACCATCACTGCATTTGGTGAAGGGAGGGATGCATGCTGAAGATAAACCACATTTTGCTGCCCTACTCAATGTGTGGTGCAGTTTAAAGGGTACACAGTTATAAATGTAAATAAAAAAGCAACTGTTGATCAATCATATACAAAATTCGGAGCACAGGTTTTACATTTTTATTTATTTTTTTATTTATTTTTTTAAATACGGACCAATCAGCAGGTGCACAGTAATACAAAGTATAATCTGCCTGTGCCCCTCCCCTCAATGTGTAATTATGGCAGGTGTAATTAGTAGTGTGTCTCCGGTGGGTGGCAGCTTATGTCTCTAGAGAGAAAGTGCGCATGGCATTCCTGAGTGTCCTTACAGGGGAATTTTAATTACAGCTCTAAGTAATTTGAGAAAGTGTGAGGTTGGTGAACTTATCTGGATAATAATAAGCTGAATGTGTATTCAAATATATATATTGGAAATAAATCGATTATAAAAATGTGTTCAAGAAGGATGGTAATGGCATGTTTTAAAAACTATACGCAATCTTTTGAACTTCAGGCCTTATATGACGCATGGTTTGCGTTCAGATGTTGTTGCCATGTCCGCATATTATACTCTGAGCTTGTTTTTATTTATTTATTTATTATTATTATTATTATTATTATTATTTACAGTGCAATTTTAAAATATATGGCCAATCTTTTAAAATTATTTTCGGAATATGCAGTCGCATTTTTATTGCAGGTCCTTGGCCTCCAAAGCCCAATAAACTGCGACCAACTAAATGCACTTCCAAAGAGCAGCCTACCCCCAACTATTGTTGGAGCCATACTCTCTACCATGTTTCCCCTCTTTCAGCTCCGCTATGTATTTTAGAGGAAGTCGGCTTATTTTTTTTGTTTTTCAGACCAGTTTTTTTCCTCCTGCGCGATCTGGCAACACTGCTCAGGAGCGCATTCATGTAGTCACTGAGCACGGCGTTGGGGGAATTCTGTAGAATGTCACTATTCTCTCCAAGTCATTTATTTGTCCATTTTTGCAAACATTTAAAATGGAGATCCACATATTCTCGTTTCCACATTTCATGAAAGAAATGACATTTTGCTTTAGCGGCCTAAACTCAAGTGTTTTCCAGTGCGAGGTGCTGTTCACCCCCCTGAGCCGCTGTTTGGCGGTGGAGGTCTGCGCTGCAGTGGTACATTCGCAATAAAATGGGTGTGGTTGAATCGCGCATATGTGATGCTACGTGTTTCTGGTGCAGACCGAATGATTTCATATGGGGCTGAATTGACAGCAGAGTGAGCGCACATTATTTGAATTATTTAGAAAACAACTGTACTGTTGTTTATGTTGAATTCACCCCGCCTCCTATTCTGGCACAGTCACATTTGAACTGATGGATGGGTTATATGCTCCTCCGGAGAGATAGCCAAGTCGATTTTGGTTACTTTATTTTAATTTTTTGAAGGGCCACGGGGTGCCTCGCATTTTATCGAACAGGACATTTTTGGACGCGACGGCCAAAACGAGAAGACGGAGGAAGAAGCCACTCGGAAGGAAACAGGCGAGAATTAAGCAACGCTATATAAAGACATCGACGGCGTGTACTTAATTCGAAAGCTTTACTGTATTTGGACTTATTACATTTGTCGCTAATTATATTACTTAAGGCGTTTTTTTCTCTCCAAAAGCAAAGTGGACCGAAATCAGGAATACCGTGGAAAAGGCTTCGTCCCATCCTTCCTAAACGATCAGAAGGCGACATGGTGGCTCCATATTTTTTGATAACATCGTTTTGATTCGTTTCATACATGAAACACAGAGTCGCTGAGGCCTAACAAGCACCAGGAAAGAACCGACAGTATGCAGTTCTAATCATTTTCCAGCAGAAAAATTCCCTGCGAATTACTTCCGCCACCCACTTCAGCATTCCACTCACTTTACGCGGAGAGTGACTAAAGCCAAACAGGAAGATTAACAGGTACTATAAATTCTAAGATTCATCAGAATGGTGAGACATGATGGAAAGTAGGAAGGGTATCAGAGTTTTAAATGATTAAAATGGTTCATGTCAATTTGTAATGTGAGGATCAACTTTATTTTGAGATTTTACAAGTTTTGTCACCAAATCACATCAGTGGATTGTTATTCACAATCAATAGGAATGTAATGGAGATTATATATCATAGGACATTTGTATTTAAAGGTACTGAATTGATGGAGCAGAAGCCTCATGTTCTTCAGCTGGCCGCAGCCTCCAGCGCTTTACTCACGCCACAGCTCTGATTATGGCAAGCTTTCTAAACAATTATTCCTTTATACTAAGTGCTAAAATGAATGAATCCGATATTTTTCTGTAATTATTTCCCCCCTCAATTATAGCCATTCAACAGTATAATTGAAAGCTATCAATTTTAACATTTAATAGCCTTTAAATGTTATCAACTTTTAATTTAAGCAAACTAAAAACAGTTTTCACATAAATCCATTGTAATAAATGTCACATTTAGCTGTGCCTTTAATATATCGGGTCTTTGTTTTTGACCCATGTAACCTTGTGCTTTAAGATTTTCAGGTAGGTCTAACAGAAATTGAATAATCAAACACTGCATCGTCAACTGCATAAATTATAAATGTAATATAGTTTAATCCTATTAAAGTTACACAAGTTATTCAGTCTTTTGTTCTTTGATAAACAATATTGATGAACAGCAGCAGGTTTATTAGGCTGCTGTCACTTTAAAGGAATAGTTCACCCAAAAATAATCCCATACTTTACTCACCCTCAAGCCATTCTAGGTGTATATGACTTTCTTCTTTCAGACGAGCACAATCAGAGTTATATTAAATAATATCCTGGCTCTTCCAAGCTTTGAATAGTGCCCTAGCTTTTGAAGCTCCAAAAAGCACATCAATCCATCTAAAAGTAATCCATACGACTCGAGTGGGTTAAAAAATGCCTTCTGAAGCGAAGCGATGCATTTTGTAAGAAACATATCCTATATTTTAACATTTTATAAGCTATAATCACTGGCTTCCAGCAATGGGCGTACACATGTTCACAAGACTTGCGTGGTTTTCTGTGCACACACACAGAGCCGCGCAGACAGCACGTGAACGCCTCTTTTCTTCTTTTGAGTTTAAACAGACATGTGCACGCAAAATGAAGTCAAAATGCCCGTCTTGTCGAGTATCCTCGTAAACCTAGTTGGTTATGTGTTGTAAACAATTGAGAAAGAAAACGGATGCATGTCATTTACATTAGGTCTGTGTATTCGTCTTAAAGGGACAGCATCCTTGTGTACCCGCAGCTGTTTGTGTCACCAAAGGTGATCAAACAACAAAGGAGTAAATGACACTTGTAGCTTTTTACAAAGGTAAACTATATTAATTAATTAATTAATTAATTAATTAATTATATTAGTTATATTTCATTTAAATAGTGAAGACTGTTCTTTTATATTTGATTATTGAATTTCTGTACCTGAATACTGTTAATTTACCTGAAAAACATAAAGCACTGCTCATTTCAACTTTATCTTTCTTCTATTGTATTTATCTATGCTTGTAATTTATTTTCTATGCAGATACAAAATCATTATTTTCAAATAGATCTATTCATCTGATGAAATTGTTTTTATATCGCAATATATATATAGTAGAAAAACAAAATATCACACCCTAATAGTGACTAGTATCACTAGATACTGAATTCACTGGATACTTACTATTTACGTCCTACTAATAGGCATTCCAGTTGTTTCTGGAACATATTTCAGTTTTTACTATTTATTGGGTAGTAATACTTTGTTGTTGTTGTTTAATTGGGATAGTTACTAGTAGGGATCTCACAAGTACCGGTACTTCGGTACCAAGTCAGTACTGAAATTTAAAAAATGTGACGATACCAGCATTTCTGTAGTACCGGTTGTATCGACTCCCAAGTATATTCGGTAACCGCAGCTGCGTTCAGTCGCTTCCGTGTTTATCTAAGCACAGGGATCCAGACTGTAGCTGAATATATATATATTAGTGTCTGTGAATATTAAACTGCAAAATACTATTTAAATATTACTCCTTTCAGCGTCTCTGTGTAAATGACAGGTGCCGATGCACAGGCGTGCACGCACGCACACACGCGTGACACTCACTCGCTATATTTGTAGTCTCTGCCGTGTGTCACTATATGAGGACACGATTTCATTTCATTTGAGAAAACTGTCATATCATGAACACAGACACTCAAAGGTCTTCACAGCAACCCATCAAAATAAAGGTTCGGTTTAACGTGAAGAAATTGACAGAATATATTAGGCTACTGTTGTACAGTAGATTTAGCTATGTCTCTATGTAATAATAATACGCCTCTACTACTAATAATAATTAGGCCTAGATCGTTGCTTATTTTTCACTTGTTCTTTTTTATAAACAATGTTTACTTTTAAACAGCATACAGCCTTTAAATGTTTATGTATTATTTACTTATAATGATTATCATCATAAATAATAAACTCATTGAATTTAATTAAATAAATAAAAAAGTTAAATTAAATAAAAACATTTTGCTGTGGTACCGAAATTTTACGGTATTCGGTACCAATTTTTATGGTATTGGTACCGACTACTGGAATTTTGGTACCGTGACCATAGTGCTTCCAGCTTTACCAGTATATATGTATTAAAAACTAGTCCCTACTGATAAGGCTAGTATTTATCCCCAATTTTAGCATTACTTATCTCCCTGTTGACATTTTCCTTTTTGCTTGGCATGTAATAATTAGTCAGACTTGCTATTTTATTGTTAAATTAAAATCTTATTGGTCGATAAAATACTAGTAACAATTTGAATACTCACTAGTGTCCAATAAATGGCTAGTTCTGTTCAGTAAGTACTAGGAAAACTGGAATAGAAACTAGTAATTTGAATACTTAGAAGTAAATAAAGAATAGGCACTAGTGACTAATGAAATTAAAACTGGAATATATATCACCAGATACTGGAATACATACCAGTTAGAAGTAAATAGTTAATATCTCATACACAAATCCCCATATAAGATACTAGTACTCGATTACACAATAGCATAGATTTACATAGATACAGTTAGTTATTTAAGAGCTACATGTTAAAATGGCTTGCCATACGCATGTCAGTAGCAAGATAAAGAGGATGTTAACCGTGCATATGTCTGTTGTTCTGGGCGTAGGACGATCTGACTGAAATATAAACGTAACCCATGTGATCCAGCAAACGCACGTTTTGCAGCTGTCTCCCGGGTTTAAAAGGATGCGTGGTTTAAATAGGTTGCAGTTTCCGTGAAAACAGCTAACGATAGAAATGCCGCTTACTTTTCTCCTTTTTCTCGCAGTATGGAGAGTGCATATGCTGTATATGCCACTCTGCATTAAGCTGTAGGGGTGGGGCCAAGCTTGTCATTTCTTTATAGTTAATGCTATCAGAACTCCGTCTAAATTAATACATGGACACAAATCCCCTGAACATATGATCACTGGCGCATTTGTGTCGGTAATGGAACGTTGGTTTAACCGAAAATGGTTCTGTAGACCCGCCATTCTGCGGCGACGACGTGATGGTGGAAGCCAAATGCAACACGCTGTTTTCGTATCTTATCTGTTTATGAGAGTCTGTCTGTAAAATAGGGTCTGTCTGTCGTTGAAAACATTTTACCTTTGTTTCATGAAGACGGAGAAAACATTTGTCTACTCTGAGGCGGTGGCCTTGTTTGGTGCTTATCAGCTGACAGCCCCCTCAAGTCATGTTTAATGCATGAAGTCGTATTATTTTACATAGTGCTGACAATAATATAACACCGCTGCAAAGAAGGAAGAAAACAGCAGGTTAATAAATAGATATTGTTTGATCCTAGGTTATTTCTATACAATTTATACCCGATTTCAAACAATACATATCAGTCAAGAAGGCATTATGGTGCACTAGTATGGACTAGACTAAATGACTAGCCCTCTACCCTTAACCAACTGCTCATTGCCCAGCTAGCTTGAAGACCTTAAAAGGTGAAGATAGGTTTTCAGTCATGTAGATTATCCAAGATTTCTCAGATTTTAGCCATTTATCTAAACGGAATGTTTTGTGTGTAAAATGAGATTAAACCCCATTGCTGCTTCTTTCTCTATGATTGGCTCTGATGTAAGTTTTAAATTGGGTGTTTGTAGCTTTAATGTTCTTTCTGTAGAATTTTCTTACAGATTGACTCTTATACATTGCTTAATTTCTTTCCTCCTGCTGTGGTGTTGTGTTTGTGTGTGTTGAGGGAGGTAAATCTCCCTGATAAGTATGTGTAGTAAAATGGTAATAACAATAATCTTTGCATTCGTGTCTCACAGCTCTCCATCAGCATTGATACAATAGCCCTACCGAGATCTGTGTGGCTATAACTGGAAAACATGCAAAGTAGAACTGTTTACACGTTCCAAAAGACAATGTGATTGGTTGATGATTTGTGACATATTTGACTGTAAAAATGAATGCAAAAATCCTGTGTTTCTGCATGCCAGTTTGAATGTTTCAGGTCATGTAACCTTTTCTTCTCTCTTTCTGTCTGAGAAATTCACTTTTATTTACCATCTATTATAATCCTGATCTTGTTTCTGTGTTTGGAATGGCTCTCTGAACATTAATCCTATTATTTTATATATTCTTAGCCAGATTACACCAGATTAAAGATTATGCCGTAATGTTAATCTAAATCCGTAGCACATCTGCACTATGAAACAATCAGCGATGAACAATTATTTTATTCATATTTTAGTAACAAAAATCTTTATACAGAATGATACACATCATTTAGTTTTCTGGGTGGGAACTTTCCTCAAGTGATCAGTATTGTGTGCAGTATGTACAGGATTACTATTTCTTGTTTACTTTTGTAAAATCTTATAACCAATTTGAGATAAAAAAAAAAAGAAAGGTTCTAATTTCAAATTGCATTTGGAACACTTCTGTTATGATATTATTTTGATGATCACCTTGTCAAACTTAAAAATAACAACAACAACAACAACAACAAAAAAAAAAAAAAACTGGGTTTAACAGGAACACTGTCTTCTAACATCATTCATGTCATGTTTTAATCTACAGGTGTCTGAGGGAGTGAGAGAGGTCAGAGGGTAAAGGTTAAAGATTATTTCAAGATGAGTGAGCTCGAGCAGCTTCATCAGGAGGCTGAGCAACTGCGTAATCAGATCAGAGTGAGTCCCAGCACTGATACTGCTGAAATACACTGGTCTTTATTTTGCACTCTCTGCATTGGGGTCAGGGTTTATGTTGCCATAAGGACAGTTTGCTGTAAATTTATCACGTCAAAGCTAAATACATTTATATGAAATTCAATTTGTGACTGATCCTTCTTTTCTAACCGCTCTAAAACTTATGTAAACTCAGTAACTGCACATTTTGTCCAATTATGAGTGAAAAAGGTTTTGTTAGACTATGACAGATGGATTTGGCTCCACTATTCTCACATTTAGAGAGATGCCATGCCAGCCTCTTTGGCAATTTTAATGATGAAAACCATACTTGAATTGAAAAATTAAAATAGAAAATAAGACACATAAGACCCATGTTTGGATTTTGCATTATTATTTGGATTAACTTGAATGAAAAGCTTTTCAAGGGTATCAACAGAATAGTCTCAGAGGGCTAGAAATATTACAATCTAATACAATATGTTTGAGAAAACAGTGTGAAAATCTAATCAATTTAAATATTTTCAGTTTTGGTGTAGTTACTGTGTTTGCCTTTTAGAGCAGTATGGGTGCCATAAACAATTTCCAGTGATGCTATGCTATTGTGGCTTCCCATGGAATTAAGTGTGCATTGAGAAATGCTGACTTGAGAAACAGGCCATACCTCCACCTGAAAATGGTGACAGTACATTGATTTGGCTAACATTGTCTATTGTCCCTCAGGATGCCAGGAAAGCATGTGGAGATTCCACACTTACTCAGGTAAGACGTAATTACACATAGTACCTGAATGACGTGATCTCCAGAGCTCTACTGGCTTTCACTCATGTGGTATGTGTGTGTTTTGTAGATAACAGCAGGTCTGGACCCAGTGGGGAGGATACAGATGAGGACGAGGCGCACGCTGCGTGGGCATTTGGCTAAAATCTACGCCATGCACTGGGGCTCAGACTCTAGGTATCTCTATCTGCAGCCTTCTCACAACTGTGCCAAAAAAGTTAAAAGTAGCAAATGAGCATGACTCAGCGGGTCGTGACTTGGCTTTGGTTTTACACCTGTTGGCGGCACAGAAGACAATGAACAACACTACACACTGACCCGCGTTAACTCGTCGTTGTTAGATAATCATCTACTGCTTCACCATTGTCACGATCGAAATGAATTTCTAAAGACGTGTCATTTTTGTGAGCTGTTCCATACTTTTGTAAGTTCCAAGGATGTGTTGCACTAGAGTGCCATCTTCAGAGTTACAACTATAAAGCAAAAATATTACTACCATTGTCCACATTCCACTCTGGTTTATGGACTGTCTGCGTGACGTAATTTTCATTAATATCATAATCTGCTTATGTCTACACTCTGTTCATCTAATTTCGAAGGCTGCGCAATTCAGAGGTCATCAAGGATATCTTATTTCAGAAAAGTAACAATTATAAAATTGACTGTTATTTCTTGTGAAGCATACATTATAGTAATTTTTTCTTACTTTGGAATGTAATGGTTACTTTTCTGAAATGAGGCAGCCTCAATGACGCATGCAGCCGACAAATGCAACTTCCGGAGGATGCAGCCTTCGAAATGAGACAGCTTTTGTATCTGCACGTATTTGTGCGCAAACAACATTTGATTTGAGTGCTTGAAAAGGAAGGTCCATTAGTGTGCATGGGCCAAATGCATTTATCCACCCTCATGGTCAAAGAAATATACTTTGAAAGTCTTACATGCTCAACTGTGTATGACACGGAGCGGAAAGTGGAAAACGAAGTATATCTGGGCCTTAAGTAGACAATTCAATATCATTATTGTTTTGAATTGTAAATATTACCATATTCATTTCACCATAGAATGAAATTCAGCTTTTAATACAATAGTAACTAGACCCTGTATATGTCATCTACATGATATCTATAGAGATTTCATGAGGGAATTTTAGCATAGCATGCTAATTGTTAAAACGCAACTATTTGTTGCTTCTCTTATATCTTGTAATATCTTGTAAATCACTTCGGAGTCCAAAGGGGACCAGATTCTGGCCTGGCTGTCAATGTGATCAACTGGGCACCACAGACTAGTAATCAGTGTCTGCTGTGTGAAGGTAGAAAACACAGGGCCAAATTAGTGCCCTAAGCAACAACAACAAAAAAAACACCCTGGAAATCGATTTCTGGGTAAAAATCACAATTTGGTGCCCGCTTATGGTGCCATACTCTGCATATAGAGAGTGGCGGTACTAAGAAAACATAAACTTATAAGCAAATAACATAAGCTTGGTGATTTCTTGCCCACTAGCTAAATTAAGTTAGAATAAAGAAACGAAGAGAGTGCAACTCAAAGCTGCGAATGTAGTTTATAAATTCATTGTTGCCTCTGTGAAGTAAATGGGTGCGTTTCAGTAAGACCATCAGCCATTTCCCTGTCTTATTATCTAGTCTGTTTTTTTATTTGTTGGACATCAATTAAATTATTAGCCTTAAATGGGCATGAGAGGTTTTTTCTGTATTTACTATGGGAACAGACAGTTTCTATTTTATGATATCTATGTGATTTTGGTTTTCTTTCATTTTTACAGTAGATCTTTTAGCAATAAGTCTGTCAACCATGTCAAGTCACTTTAATTTAGGCTATATAGTGCTTTATACAATACTGATTGTTTCAAAACAGGTTTACAGTAAACAGGAAAATAATGATCAATGGTGCAAACAGAATTCAATTCTGCTGTAAAGCAGCGCTAAAAAAGACAAGTGTCATTATTCAGCTGAAGTCAGTTCAGTGTTGATTCAATTCGGTTCAATAACTGTAAAGTTCATCAATTATGAAATGAGCTATAACCAGCTCTGCAGAAAACAGTGGTGTCGAGTCAATAATATTAAGTGTCTCCAACTAAGCAAGCAAAATGGTAATTAACCATCAGCTCATTTTATTTTGAAGATGGGACAAATACCTTTTTTGGCGTCAAGAACATGTCTGGGTCATTATTTAACCAAAATAAAAGAATTTCCCTGTCTTATATTTTTTTTTATCTGTATATGTCTGTTTTCCCTTCTTCTCCTCTCCTCAGGCTTCTTGTTAGTGCGTCACAGGATGGAAAACTCATAATCTGGGACAGCTACACTACAAACAAGGTCTGTAGCTCCATCGTAGTGTTACACATACAGCACATTATGGTGATGGCATATGGTTATGGTAGATCTGAACTGGTAACCAAGTTTTTAAGTTAAGCTTTCCATGAATTATCACCATTGAGTAAATCAACGGCAGGCTGTCCATGTAGTAAGTGCATTGTTAGGTCACATTAAAATCATCTGGTAAACAAATTATTATTATTAACACTGCCAAAAAATTATATATTATGTTGTAAAGATTATCAGCATGTGTGTTTTTCCTGTCATTATCTGATGTTCAACAACCTGTTTTAACCTTTGCATGTATGCGCAATATTATAAACTTCAGATGCACGCCATCCCGCTACGGTCATCATGGGTGATGACATGTGCGTATGCGCCATCCGGAAACTTTGTGGCCTGTGGTGGACTGGACAACATTTGCTCCATATACAGCTTAAAGACGAGAGAGGGCAATGTTAGAGTCAGCCGGGAGCTGCCTGGCCACACAGGTTTGATAACACACACAGGGCCTCATTTATAAAACATGCGTATGTAACAGAGGCCAGCTAGTAGTTGCTGTGCGAGTACACACAGATTTCAGCTTAAACTCAATGGTAAAATCTAAGCCAACGTTCTTATTTATTCATATGGTGTTTGATGTAGAAATGTGCTTAGCGCCACGTCAGGGTGTAAGCATACGTACGCACTTGACCCTAGTCGGAGTACTGCAGGTATTTGGAAATCTAAGCAATTCTTGGCAATCACCATTCTCAAGTAAAGGATTTGGATGTTGACTGGTGCTCTTTTATAAGTTAACGACATTAATTATAGGGCGTTTACAATTGATAGATTTCACATCTGGAAGAGAGGCATACGCTCGTTCTCTGAATCACATATACTCACATTCGAGAGATGATTGTAAGATCAAATATAGAGCGATTTCTACGCAACATTTTATAAATGAGGCCCACATACTCGCACCTTCATTTACAAAGAAAACTAAGCAATATCATAAACATTAAGGCTCCTATTAAAATAAATTCCTTTTTGTGTGTGTGTGTGTAATAGATCAGATTGTATATTTTTTGCATGCAATATTGTTGTTGGTAGTAATCAAATGTACTGCTCATGACTTAATTTCTGTATGTGTCAAAGAAAAGGGAATCAGATGGCAGTCAAGATGTTTCTTTTACCATCATGCAGTTTCAGGGTGTGACATGTTGACTTCCTGCCTGTTCATTTCCTAGGTTACCTTTCCTGTTGCCGTTTCATAGATGACAATCAAATTATCACCAGTTCAGGAGACACAACCTGGTAAATATGAAACCCTACACTATACTACAGTGGTTCTCAAG
Source organism: Paracanthobrama guichenoti (assembly GCA_018749465.1). Classification (NCBI taxonomy): domain Eukaryota; kingdom Metazoa; phylum Chordata; class Actinopteri; order Cypriniformes; family Gobionidae; genus Paracanthobrama; species Paracanthobrama guichenoti. The sequence goes on from CM031947.1 coordinate 24,394,538, forward strand.
TGGTTTTGCTTCAGGACCCAGATTTGTGGCATGAATTTAGTTTGGATATCAACAGCAAATGATATAGGAAGCGTTTATCCTCTCGTTTGAAAGTTGATAAGCCTGTTTATCATTATTTGCATTTATCATAGTTTTTTTCCCTGCTGCCCATGTTCTTGTGACCCAGCTGTACTCAAACAGCCCGTTCACTTTCAGCTACAGCTTCTTTTGAATTTACACAATAACGCATTGTACATCTTAAGATTTAACGTTTGTGTTTGTTCCAGTGCTCTGTGGGACATTGAGACTGGTCAGCAGACCACGCTGTTTTCGGGTCACAGTGGAGATGTGATGAGTCTGTCATTGGCTCCAGACTCGCGGACCTTCATCTCTGGGGCCTGTGACGCCTCCATTAAACTCTGGGACATCAGAGACAGCATGTGCAGACAGACGTTCACCGGTCACGAATCAGACATCAACGCTGTCTGTGTGAGTAAACTGCTTAAAGAAATACACATTACTGATATTTCAGATAGATCACATTTCCTTTTTCACTTATTTTCTCCTGCATCTCTCAGTTCTTCCCCAGCGGCAGTGCATTTGCAACCGGTTCCGATGACGCCACCTGCAGGCTGTTTGACCTGCGTGCAGATCAGGAGCTGTGTTTATACTCTCATGATAACATCATCTGTGGCATCACCTCTGTGGCCTTCTCCCGCTCTGGCCGCCTGCTGCTCGCCGGATACGACGACTTTAACTGCAACATCTGGGACGCCATGAAGGGAGACCGAGCAGGTGAACATGCTGGCGTTCTTGTAACCGTTTGCACAGTGCTTTGTTTGTAAATTGTGAGGTCCCGTAACAATCGTGATGTAGGACCTAGGAGTTTAAGCGGGTTGGAGGATTGTTCAGTCCGGTATTGGTGGGAACATAAATGGAAAAAAGAGTTTAGCCCCAAATTATTGCATCAGATGATCGTAACGAAACTATACTGCTCTCGTCCCGTTAATATCAACAAAGCGGTCTACAGTGCAAGCTAGTTTTGTTGCATTGTAGTGCTCCTTATATATTTAAATGCCCATTAAACACCCTAACCCTTTTACATAGAGATTGAGACATTATTACTATTTTTCATGAAATATACTTGTTCAGAAGTTTGTTTTTTTATTTTTTTATTTTATTTAGCAAATATCCATTATATTTATCAAAAGTGACTAAAGACATTTATAATGTAACAAAAAAATATTGAGCAACACAACATTGATAAGAAAAAATGATATCGGAATGATCATGTGACACTAAAGACTGGAGTAATAATGCTGAAAATACAGCTTTGCCATCACAGGAATAAATTATTATTTTAATAAAATAGAATATTTAATTTTTATACGATTTCACAATATATAAAATGTAATTTACTCATTTTTGCTACTTAAAAACAAAAAAGCACTGACTCTAAACTTTTGAATAGCGTATGCACAGGTCATAGCATCATATTTTTCCCATGGTGCATGAGGTGGGAAATGTTTTTGTTTTTTGCGCTCGAAACGCTGTTGTTGCACTTTAGCGCTTCACACTGATTCTCTCTTACAGGAGTGCTGGCTGGCCATGACAATCGTGTGAGCTGTCTTGGGGTCACAGATGATGGCATGGCCGTGTCTACAGGTTCCTGGGACAGCTTCCTGAAGATCTGGAACTGACAACACACAGCTCACATATTGTACTCATTATTTACTCATCATACACACTGTATGTACTTTACTGTACATATGATGTACACTTGCCTACACAGACACATGCCTGACAAAGAACTGTACATACTATATATAATGGCAATTAGTTAATATACGTTTACACCAAATCTTTTCAGTGCCACATCATTGTATACATATACAGTTACACTATAGGTAGGTTTGGACCACGAGTTTGAAATCGGATTGTTTACACACACACTTTTTCCCTTAAGCTTTGCTGGACCTACATGGTACCTTTACTCACTAAGAGACACGAATGCATTTGGAAGAAAGTGTGTTGAGCGAGTTGTCTAATTTGAACTTACAATCCAAAACATTTATTTAAAACACTTTTTGACATACTTTTGCTCATTTTGAGACTGAACCTTGGGAGCTGATCCATTGAAGCGCTTTCATTTTTATGTTGACTTCCTGTCATTCTGTCTTCTATACTCAAAAATAAGCCTAAAGTACTGATGTTTCTATGAGCATGTAGACCCTGAGACAGTTACCCACCAGGAATGTCCTGGGCTGTGTTTCTCAAAAGCACTGAGAGACGAGTTGATCGTAGAGAACATTGGTGGCTCACATTGCTTTTAGGAAACGCAGCCCTGGTTGACACTTTATGTAGTACATGTTTTTATAGATGCGTATGCCGGCATATTCCAGTATACAAGTAAATATATGATGTTTGTCTTTCATTTTTGTTTAGATTTTACCTTTTTTAAAAGCTTATTTTATTAATGTTTTCCTGTGTGCCACACCCTAAGGAGAATAAAGAAAGCTGAAGAAAAAAAGTGACTACAGGTCGATCACATATGTGTGTAAATACTTGCATGACTCAGTTCATAGTAACTGTTCTCAACTGGTTTTGCTTCAGGACCCAGACTTCACATTGGGCATCAGTTACAAGTTGTTTTCCTTAAAATCAGGCATTAGAATTTTTTTTTTTACACCATACAGTGAACAGCGGAGCGAAATTATGAATCTGACAATGTCGTCAAAGCATATACAACAATTGTAATACCTAACATATGAAACAAATTAGCCATATTATTTGTAATTATAAATTTGCACCTAAATGCAATAAAGGTTGATTTGATGCACATACTTTTAATGTCAACAAGATAATTTTCTATCTATAACCCAAAACAGAAACTTGTTGAGAACCACTGGTTTATGGTTCCTGTCTCTATTGTAAAACATTTTTACTTACATTACTTTATTTGACTTCTACTTTAGTTTTACTCTATTTGATAGATATTTTGATTATCTAACATCATAAGATTATATGAACATGTTAGCATAAGCTCATAACATGAACAAGTTTATCAAACATGTGGATTAAAATGTACAGTTTCAAGAAATAAAGTGAGCTTGAATGAATAAAAAAAGGAATTACACAAGTTGTAACAGAGATCAAGTTATTTTAATTCTCAAATAATGCTGTATTGAGACATAACAGACTTGTGAATGCATTCAATCTTTAAGACTTAAAATCATCTGTTCATGAAATCATCTGAAGCATTCCCTCTCCTAAACAGAAACACTAAAAACATCTTTTTTTCTGAAACAAAAAAACAAACAAACGAAAAATCTTAAAGTAAATGAAAAGAATAATAATCAACCCATCACAGAGGATCAACTTTGTCAAGACCTCCAAAACCAACCTTTAAACCTCTCCTGGCTACTGCTATAAGATTGAACCAAAAGCAAAGTAAAAGAACTACAACTGATGAACTCTTTCTTTGGAGTAGTAAATATTTTACAAAAATCATCTAAGGGATTAATTTGTATTACTAGAGAACGACTAAAGAAATGCCACTTGTTAGCATAGTGCTAATAGCACAGAGTAGATAAATACCTCAAACACAGCAGTAAAGGCCTTAAAACGAAAACCAGACAGCTCCACGTCTCTCTAAGACCGCTACACACATGACCTGGTCTAGCTTTTTAAAGACTGACTGTTTTGAAATGATGCTTTTGGTGGATATAAAAGAGAATGGGCATTTAATGATAAACATTTGTTCAAATCTGTTGCAGACTCTAGGAAGGGGATGGAGTGTTAAATAGCATCTGTACAAGTGCACCTAAACCATGGATTCTGTAAAACTCTTAAAAGCCTTCAATCCAACAGATCGGATTAATAAACCAGAATAAAACAACCTGATTACATTCATAAACGTCTGCAATAAAGCCAGCAACGTGTACCTTCAAAACACCCCTCTGACATGTGAGATTTCACGTCGATGTGAGCTTTTGTACGAGATCGGGACTGTGGACAGCTGCTGTAGAATGACTAAAATGTGGTCGTCATTTGGTCGTCAGTGGCATTTACAAACATGACCGGAGTCGCATCTGTGGCTCGAGTCCAGTGATGATGCGTGTGTGTTTGACCATACTGGTCTTCAATAGCTTTCGACTGGTCTTGTTTTTCCTATCACCCCCCCCCGCTCTCTTTCCTCTGAGGAAATAATGAACAGCACACATGCGGATATACACGCAAAAATAGCTCTCCTATTCACACATGCACAGTCGCACACCCACACGCTCTCTTTTATAACACTTGCTGGGAAAAAGAGGGGAGAGAGACGAGTCTAACTTAATGTACAGCTTTGTGCTCCAAAAAATGCTGTTACATACATCAATGCAATTGTTTATTCATTTCTACTGATAACGGTCATTCAATTCTTTAGTCAATTCACATCTATTTAGGTCAAAAATAAGAATAATTTAGGGGTTATATATATTTTAGATATATATACACACACATTTCCTGCTTTCATTTCCATTCATCCCGACAGGCCATGGTAATCCAAATATAAACTCTCCATCTAATTTATAAAGCATTTTTTCCTTCTATTTTTATTTTGTTATTTATTATATCATAATTCTGCTATAAAAACATAAATTGTCAATCTGTTAGCATGGACACTTTTATACACATTTACTATATTAAGCATAAAGGCAAAATCTCAGAAAATTCCAAGAGCTCTTGCGATGCCGGGGACTGTTACATCAAACGCATGTGAGCAGCTCCTCACCATGACAACCTGAACCTTTTGTGAACCTCCGGCATGAAAACCAGAGGCTTTCCCTGTTTGGCAAAATGATAGAGCCACTGAAATGGGAGCTACAAGCATCACCATCACACACTTAGGAACAAAGAGCTCATCGTGTCATGTAACTGTAGGGCGTTTGAACTGTAATATGGTGTTAAATAAACATCTAAATACTGCAGAGGAACGCACTGCCTTCAAACTGGAGGAATGAACTCTATATGGCATGGCTTTGTGCTAAAACAGAGTGAGAGGAGCCTGTCTTGGTGCTCTGGCTATTGTCAGTTTAAGTGCACTTTGTTGGCACAAGACCTATAACTGCGCACTGGACTATTCTCTTCCCTGAACTTCAGTTCTTATTGAAACAATCACACACACACACACACACACACACACACACACACACACACACACACACACACACACACACACACACAATCAAATACACCCAACCCTAATCCAAGGCACTGTTATTTCAGTAAACATGGCAGCTTGATTTACTAAGCAAGAAAATGCTCAAGTTCTATAGCAAGCAAGAGAAGAGGGGCGAGAACAAATGAAGTAAGTCTCAGAGAGAGTGAATCAGTCATAATGGCACATCAGTGTTCAAGTTCAGTTTGATTTTGTTCACCTACAGATGACGAAAAATCAAACTATTCGTCTCCGCCTCTCTCTGAAATGCAACTATTTATAATTATTTGTCTGAAGTGTTGCGCCGCAATGACTGACTGAATGTGTCATTGGCATTTAGTGCTCGTCTAGACTGTGCGACGGCAGCCAATAAGTCTAGCGGGAGGGGAGGGGCAATTAGGCAACCGATGATGATTGTACCACCACAAGCTACTATACAAATCAGTGCTAAAAATCCTTTAGTGTTAATAACTAGAAAAATGTTCAGGAAGGACCAAAGTGCAACAAATATTTCTGTGATTAGAGTACACAAACTTGTTACAGTGATATAATGGTTTAATACCAACTTTGTCAAATAGGGAAAGAGAAATAAAGACTAGATTGTGAAGGTGTTCCATTCATGTAAAATGTAGATTATCTGCACGGAAATGAGTGAAGCTTGAGAATAATCTCTGGTCTAGTATTGCAGAGCTGGAGACAGTAACACCAGGCACAAACCCGTCACTAATCCTTAAACTATTGCTTTATACTGATCCTACTGTATCTTACTGATTAATATTTCCCACTGATACACTCTCACACACACACACACACACACACACTTCGTTTGCACACTGTCAGATAAACAAAAGAATATTCTTCCTCCGATCCACCCAAGTCTTTGTCTAAAACATGACGCTTCTGTTGCAAAAAAATTGGTGGGGTCCAAATATATATAAAAAAAAAAAAGAAAGTCTGATCAAATGCACATGTCCCTGATGAACTACAAGCCTGCCTAAAAAAACTACACTTCCCATAAGCAATCAAGCAATTTTGACAGCACAAACACTAAGTGTATTACGCAGTCATGTAGTGATTGAACTCCTAAAAAAAAAAAAAAAAAGATTTGTGCCTACTAAATACAAATGAGACTTCTCTAAATACGATGCTATGTACAATTTACATTGTGACAACCGAACTATACGTTTATGCTGCCAAAAAGTGCTTTCAACCATATCCGGAGTAACTTACTGCATCTTCCTGCCTAAAATCAGAATAACCCAAGAGAAACTCCCTCATGAAACTTCGAACAAAAACGAGCACACAGCACGTATTGCAATAGAACAGCTATAGAACAGCAGATAATAAAAGTAGGAATAATACCAAATACATTTACGTACGGAGAATATTAAACTGTAATATATATGATGATACTTCTCACATAAAAAAAAGAAAAGAAAAAGAAAAGTGCTTTGAAAAGCGAAACCAGAGACTGTTGCTCCATTGTGGGTGACTTGGTATCACCAGCTGACTAGTGGAAAAGTAAAACGCTAGGTTCTGCTTCGTAAGCAGCCACCAACATTTCCATCGAACAAACAGTTTGGTGACATAGGCGTCAGATTATTGTTTATACATCAAGAAAGTGAAAACCTTCCCTTGTTCGGAAAGGAAGCCATCTCAGAATATGTTAAAACTCATATTTTTAAATCAGTTTCTAAACTTCTACATGTTGAAAGAAAACATTATATCACTTTTATCTGAAACTCTGAATGCAACCATTAACAAACAACTACTACATTATACAGTGGAAATGGAAAATTACAGATGTTGCAGTACCACCTCACACCACTGGAGTTTCAAGTTGTTTCTGCTGCTCAAAGTAGCTTATAAAGTCTCTCGAACACACACACACACACCGCTGCTGCGCCACAAGACGCGCAACAATTGAACGATTCTCGTAGTTTACACACATTTCTAGTAGAATAATGTGCAGTTATCCTTTTTGTCTGGTCCTAAAAACGTCAGAAATATTAGCGGAGAGGAACGTTGGCCCCAGTGAGCTGAAAGCTAACCCATAAGTAGATGAACACAACACTGAGGTCAGCAGCGTGGCAGCTCACGGCAGACACACGAATGCCTTGTACAGTTGGCTCAGAGATCACAGGAGAATGGTGAAGGAGTGTCTTCAGGAAGATGTGTAAGACGTAAATAACTCTATGTGTGCGTTATGTCTGTAGGTTTGTGCAGGAGTGTGTGTATTTACACAGTGTGAGTGTATGTGGGTGTTGTGGTGTGTGAGGACTCGCTCTCTTCAGTGTTTGTATGTGTGCACACAGCAAAATCTATGTTTATGTGGCAGCTCTTTCACCAGTTCATAATGCAGTTTCTGTTGAGGGTCATAAAGTAGACCTGACTGCTGCCGCCAGAACGCACCGACGCAAAAAACACCTGAAAGGAAAAGAAAACATGGATTACAGTATAAAGTGGATGAGCTTTGTGAAAATAATATTTTCTGTTTTTCTACTGAATTGATATTCAGTTAATAGTAGTAAATAATATTTGAAGTATTACCTTATTTAAAAAAGAAAGAAAAATCACATTACCTAAAATTATAACACCCTTTAAGTAACATCACATTTTCTAAATTTTTACACAAATTGAAGTGTTGTTAAAAAAAAAGAAAAAGAAAAATCAAGGGTTTAAACTGTTTTTAGATATGTACTTAGTCCCATATTTTGGTAACAGAATTGCAAAGCTTGCAACATCACAGAACATATACAAACCTCATCTGAGGTTTAGTTAAGTATCCACCTCTTGTATATGCATATAGGCCCTATTTTGTGTGTGTGTGTGTGTGTGTGTGTGTGTGTGTGTGTGTGTGCGCGTGTGTTTTTGTGACATATCAGGACACAAATGTGTATAATGACATGGGTATGACATAGGTATTACAAGGAGAGGGTGATTTATGAGCACATTACCCATGTCCCCATTTTTTAAAAGGCTTATAAATCATACAGAATGAGTTTTTTTGGGATAAAGTAAAAATGTACAGTTTCCTGTGTTGGGTAGGTTTAGGGGTAGGGGTAATGTAGGGGGATAGAAAATATGGTTTGTACGGTAGAAAAACCATTACGCCTATGGAATGTCCCCACAATTCACAAAAACAAACGTGTGTGTGTGTGTGTGAAAATAAATATTACCTTGTCATTTCTTTCACACAGGAACTTAAGCCTCTGAGCTCTCTTGTGCATGAAGACTCCATCCAGGTGTCCCGTCTCAACAGAACGGATCTCAATGGCTTTTTCTCCCCAGCCCATAATCTGATTAGAGCAGATGTGGGCTGTATGCAAAACACAAATACAGAGACATAAGAATATTGTATCATTGACATATTGTCTCTAAGGTTCATCTGCAACAAACAAATCTACTGCAGCAAAATCCTCTGCTGGATAATTTGTGTTTTTGAAACGGCTTATGTGCTTTTATTCAGACAGGACTATAATCACGCCTTTCCCCATTATTGCAATTCTGCAGCGAGAAGAATCTGTCTGTCTGTGCACACTCACCCACTGATGTGGGCATTTCTCCCCACTGCAGCACCACATCTTTAATGATGCGTCCGTACGTGTTGACGTAAACACCCTCATCCTCATAACACAACAGCATCTCCATCCCATCTGAATTGGGCAGGAATACAATGGCGTGAGGAGTCACCTGTGACTGGATCTACCGCGACAGCAAGAGAGAGTGAAAGAGAGGAACAAAGATCAAAGGAGTTTCATTTCTCTGTAAGTGTCCATTAAACTTTCTTCAGATTCCAATTGATCGACAAATCACCGATCGCTCCTGTGCAATCTTGCGTATTCTTATGAAAAAGTCTTGGTGCATATGACAGCGTAACTCACATGTACAGGAATGTAGATGTCATAGTTGTTTCCAGAGTCAACATCAATGGCATGGAAGCCAGCACTTGACCCATAGATGACTTTTAACCTCTGACCCTCTTCCACTGTGAGGTCAACCAACAGAGGTCTATGTGGCAGGTCTCCAAATGACTGGGAAAAAAGACGTATGCGAATGAGCAGAGGCTAAAATTACAGCACATTACAAAGATTATGTGCAATGATAAAGTAACTAATTTTGTAAAAGATTCAATCCAGTGTTTGTTTGGTTTGCTGTAATATCGTAAGGGTCTTGCTACTTTCTATTACTATTTACATATAGTACAGAATTATTTATTATTACTTACACTACCATTTACAAGTTTGGGGTCAGTAAGATTTACATAAAAAAAAAAAAAAAAATGCTCACCAAGTCTGTTTATTTACTGATTTCCATTTTAACATACTGTAAAATTAAATTTATTCCAGTTATGGTAAAGCTTAACTTTTAGCATAATTTCTCCAGTTTTCAGTGTCGCATGATGCTTCAGAAATCATTGTAATATGCTTAAAAATAAATAAATAAATAAATAAATAAAAAAACATTTTTTTTTTTTACTTTGGAATGCCCAGTAAATACCATGTGTCACCAAGTCCAATACATGATAAATGAAACGATCTGTCATTAAGACAAACTTGGTCTACCTTGAAGGCCATGAATTTGTGGTAAGGTTTGGGAGCCCAGGCGTAAACCTCCACTGCATTCTTCAGAGCGATAACCAGAAACTTAATCCTCTCATATTTCACTGGGAAAATAAACACAAATGTTCACAGCACCTTTAATAAATGTCATGAAGTAATTTAGAAGAGTAGGAGTTCAAAGTCAATGATAAAAGTACCTTGCCTAAGGACTTCTGAACTAGCCTATGTGTCTTTTTTTGGTTAGCCAGTGGTAGTAGTGGTAGTGGTGTACACTGTCATTACTCTCAATATTTCACATTGTGTTGAGTACATTGTAAATATTAGGTGGCCATTTTTTTTGTGCATAATTTAGTAGAAATGCACCAATGTATCGGCCAATACTGATTATTTAATGCCACAATTTTTTTTTTCCCTAGATCAAACATTAGGCTGTTGAGGCAATTATGCCTCCCATATAATAATCACGAAGAGTTTTGTGCTTTGTTACTTCTGATAGGAAACAAACTCTCAGCTTTCAAATTCTCTCCATTTTATCACGAAATTCAAACAATAAATGTGTTTTGACGCTCTTAAATGTGACGTGACGGATCGCCGTAGCGCCTCAGTTCAAGCAGCAGCGTGGAGCGAGAGTCTTTTCTTCCACTTTAATACAAGTTATTATAGCAAATGCAAAAAATATGCTTGAACATCAAAAGATATGTTTAAAGATACAGTACAACTTGCCAAAATTACTCATGTCTCATGTAATCACTCAATCAGTGTTCAATAAAACATCTTGTGAACAATGCCACTTAATGTTGCATTTACCTCAGGAAAGTTATCCAATATTCACAGTTCACTAGTTGGCTATCAAAAAACACTACAGAAGAGATTATTTACTGTTAATTATATATGTATGTTTGAATAAAATTGCCATTAAGACAAGTGTTTATGAAAACTACCTTATGTGCAACTGAGTTGCATACAAACATTTCAGTTCTTATTTCTGTAATTATTATTTCTGAAAATAAATACCAGTTGAATACAATAGCTGTTCATTTTAACCTCTAATATTATAGTAATGAATCAAATGATACACTTTATTACTACAATATTCCCTGTTTACAGCATTAGTTAGGAGAGATTTTTTCCTTAAGAAAATCAAACTATTGATATCAGTCTGTGCAGATTCTGAATAATCGCCTATCAGTATCGGTGCATTTATATGATTTAGCAGTCTAACTGTACACTTACCCACTTTGTAGTGGACACAGCCCTCCATTTCCCCTACAGTGGTCCAACCCTGTTTCTTCTCCACTTCTGGGTCATTATGGAGGATTTTATTCCTCAGCCAGGCCAGATAATACACACGCACCTTATTCTTCTTGCCTGAGAGAGAGATACTGAAAATGAAGATCCTCTAAATGAATGTGTGCTTGTATGCAACCATGTGTCCTGACAGAGTGATGAGTAGATGCATGTATGTATAGTATCTATAGTGAATAAGTCTGCGTGTAACCTGATATAGTGATGAGGAGGTTCAGCCCCTCCAGAACATCCATCTGCTGAAACCTGCGTGAATTGATGAGTGGATAAACTTTACCCTGGCCACTTCGATCCAGCAGCTTCAGACCGTTCTCTGTGCCTACCAGCAGATTCACACCTAACAGAACAAACATAGTTATAACACACCCTCATGACCCATAACATGCACACAGGCAGTGTTTGGGGAGCTACTCTGAAAATATAGCTTGTCAAGCTTTGGGCTACACTGAATTTAAAGTAGTTCAGATGCAGCCAAAAATATTGCAGTATTGCAGTTTATGCAACGTTCAAAACGGCAGAACACTTTATGGTGAACTTGAAATTCAGGCCCCTAGAAATGTTTGGAGCTAAAAACATGACCCTATGCCAAGTTATTCTATACTTGCTTTGTTATGCCAAGTTATGCACTTTGGCCAGTGGGTGGCACTGCCACCAAATGTCTTGCACATTCAGGGAATTAAGGCTATGACAACAGAATGTTCATATCAGTATGCCAAAGTGCAACACAGACATAGCCATACTTCCTGTATGAACTCATATTGTGGCAAATATTGTAAATAACTTTTGACTGCCAAGTGACAAGCTGATGACAGGAGGATTCATTTGGAAAAGATTTGGGCAGAAAGTCGAGGCAAGGGTAGAAATCAGTTGTTGCACTGGCATCACTGCAGAACCAGAGAAAATGGTTCTGTTTCTAGGACACTTGCTTCAAACGTTTTAGCTAAAATGCGCATAAGATTTTGAACAGTTGGTACTCGAGGGTTTGAGACTAAAATTAGAAAGGGTCATTGAGGCGCTCTCATCGGCTTGCCAAATTGGGCACACATCATACAATAACTTCATTACCAAAAAGACCATTTAAAATGCTTAGTGCCTGAATTTTTTAAAATTCAAAATAAACCACTCAAACAGACCAATGAGCTTAAATTACCCAAAATTACCCAATGCTACTTGAAATCAAGAACATTTTAGGAAAGTGCTCTTGACGTGCTACTGTTTTGTATGCCATCTCAAGTTGTTAGCAGCTCTCTACATGTGTTCAGATTGCAACACTAAATTGTTAGTCAAAATATCAAAACGGGCAATTCTTATTTTTTTATGGAATATTGCAGTATTTATTATAAATAATTTATCCACGCAATTTTTTTTAAATGCACGCGCCCTCATAATCTTTAAATAACTTCCCCTCCCTCTTGTTATGACTTTTCTTCTCTGATGACGTGTTTACTGGCACAAGACTAGAACAACCTGTCACTTACATGAGATCACAGCAAACCACAATGATCCAACCATCCAATCGATTTCCGATGGACAAAATCAAGTCCCGCCTTACAGTTTCACTCAGATAAATGTCACAATAGGGAAGATAAGACTATCACATCTGTTTCATGCCGACTTTAAAAAAAGACAGCTGAGAATCCCTCATGAAAAATGTATTAAGTTAGTATTGCAAACACTGGCAAGCTCTCACACTCACACACACGCTCTTGTTCAGCTCTTACCCCAGAGAGCAGCACAGAGGATTTCAGAGTTGAATCTCTTCTTGTATTTGCGGATTTCAGGAGTGTCACTAACTGGACGAGTGTTGGTGGGATTGACATTGACCATGGAGCCTTTCCTCACCTCCAGCTTCAGCTGCTCAAAACGAGAGCCCAGACCTATAACACCCACAAATGACAAGCATAGAACCGAGAAGCACAGCAGTGAGTAATTGAGTCATCTGTCAGCAGCAGTAATGACTGCAGATGATCAGTTCTTAAGACATACTTCAAAGACTTCAGATATACAAAGACGGTACACTCATATTACTATGAATGGATAAAATAGGAGTTGAAGTGTTGTGGAGGCAGTCAAATGCACATATGCAGTGTGACGTCACAAACGGACAGAAGAGGAAAGCAAGTCGTTTTGGCTGCTTGGTTTTAACAAATGTTTTTTTTGCAGTGAGGGTGAATTTTTCAGTTGTTTTTAATAGTATAATGACCTCTTATATGCCAAAAGAACAAAGAAAATGTGATTCCTTGTGTCATGACCCTTTAATGCTATTTAAGCACATTTATGGGACAGTTCATGTGAGACTGTAACAAATACCCAGTAATTGTCAGTCAATTTAATACCGTACCTCCAACAGACATGTTATCTCCTGTGCCCCCTGATGGCTGGTACATTCCTAGGTCCACAAAGGTAGTAAAAGAGGACTTTCCAGAAGCCTTTACCAATCCCCTGGACTGATACTGAAATTGATTGCATGATCTGAGTTAACCAATCAACTACACACATCTTGTTCAGTGTATCTGTTAATGACTCAAACAAAGCGAGAAAACATGATAAAATTATATATGGAGGAGAGAATGAAGCTTTAAAAGTTAGGTGGGCAGAGCTCACATCATAGGCAGAGTCTTTCCCAGGGGAAGAGTGGGAGGCCGAGTCCGTGGGAGAGTGGGAAGGCTGAACCACATCAGGCAGGTTGGTGTATCCATTATGACTACGCTTCTCTGGAGTCTGCCAAAAACAAACACAGCGAAAACAAACACATATTGGCACTGGTATTAGTGTTGTACTTGTTTTCACATAGGAAAAAACAGTCCATCAAAAGCAGTAAAACCATCTTTACACATGCACACAAATGATCAAAAGCAAAAAAAATTAGGGATACTACTGATTGAAACTTTCAAACTGTAGGTAGTGAACCACTCCCCAAACATAACCCTCACAGAAAACGTTTTACATTTTTAAATGTATTTTTTTTTTTTTTTTTTTAAAGTTTAGCGGGTTTATTTAGCCATTTGAATTACAGGTACAGCTAGATGTCCTCATAATAATAATAAAAATAATAATAATAATAATAATAATAATAATAATAATATATGGCTATATGACCAAAATCTCATATCACGGTATGAGTAATTTTATATTTCATGTTAATAGTTATAGCAATATAGTTATAGTTATTTTTAACCTTAAATAAGGTTATGTGGTGTGTCCCAGGCTTAAGACTGACTGCACGGATCCAATATACTTGTGCATTTTCTTTCTCAACCTTTTATGTTCACTTAAGACATAAAGTGACCATGTCTATGCAAGTAAACTTTGTAAAAGTTAAATAAAAGTAAAATTTGAGTATGTGTATTTAACCGTGTATTTAACCGTTCAAGCTCAATTAGCCCAAAAAGCACTCAGTCCAGTTCTCATGCACTTCATGTGCGCGTCTCTCTAACAGTGCTGAGAAACAGTATCTCGGACAGCCTACGCATATAGCGAAATCTCTACTGGCTGACATTTCTACCGGTTAATTGTGTCTACCAGTATATCACGCCACCCCAACACACATCTTACCCTCTGTACAAGCATGGTTTGGTCTCCATATCCTCCAGCACGTTCTTCGTCTCCTCCTTCACCTTCCTCCTCCTCATGGACCACCATAGTGTTTACAGAGTCAGAATCTGCATCCCGTGGGCTGATGCACACATTTAAAGAAAAAAAAATTAAAAATAAATAATCATTCAGACTTTTTTTTTTTTAACAGACTTTGTATCTGACAGTGAAAACATTACACATCATTGTCTCCTACCGATCAGTAGGGCTTTCCTCTTCTGCTCCCTCTCCACTCTCACTCTCTTCACTGCTTTCGCTGCTTTCTGATGAAGAGGAGTAGTCATTAGCCTTCACCGGGGGCCGTGGCTGCTCCTCTGCCCGCTCCTTAGAGTACAGACCATGGTCCTGACACATTCACATAAAGGAGAAATCAACAGGCAAGTGAGCAACATTTCATCACGTGTCACATCTAGAGTCACCATTACATTAACATTGGAACAGTCGGACCATAAGCTTTTGATCATGCATTCCGTCTTTCAAAAGCTATCTAGAGTGTGGAGGGTGTGGGAATGGGATCTTGGTGGGGAGGGTGAATGTGGATACACAAACGACTGTCCCTCTACAGACGCTGATGGTTGTGGACTGGTGTTCAGCTGAAAACAACAGGACAGAGATTTCTGAACAAAAATGTGAGGTGATACGACTACGCAATGGTCTGTGATGTGTACAACAGCTCTTAAAGGGATTGTTCACCCAAAAATTAACATTCTGTTACCACTTTCTTTCTTCCGTGGAACACCAAAAAAAGTCCTTTTAATAATGTCCTCGCATGTCACGTTTAAATAATAAAACACAATGGAGTCAAAAATAATACCTCATTCATTGATTGATTGTATTTTGTGTTCCACAGAAGAAAGAAAGTCATACAGGTTTGGATTGACATGAGGGTGAGTAAATGATTTTTTTATAGGGGGTGAAATATCTCTTTAAGACTCGACTGCAAAATGGTTTTGATGTAGTTTGATGTCTATTTAATGCTTTTTCATCTGAACTCACTTTCATTGGGATGCCTTTGTCAGAAAATATACAGTACTGTTCAAAAGTTTGATGTTGGTAAGATGTTTTAGAAAGAAGTATGCTCACCAACGCTGCATTTATCTGATCAAAAATGTTTTCTATTTTAATCATTTTATTTTATAATAAACACAGGAATTACATGTAATTTAATTCTGTTATCAGTTCCTTCAGAAATCACTCTAATATGCTGATTTGCTGCATTTCTTATAATCAATGCTAAAAACAGTTGTACTGCTTAATATTTTTGTGGAAACCGTGATCTCTTTCTTCCAGGATTTTTTATATATGATTATTATTGATTCCCTTGATTAATTCATCAGCATTTCACGCACAGTAATTTACTCGATTGACAGACTTAATATTTTATATTTTAAACCTTATGTGATTTATGCAGTGATTGACTAGAATTACATTTTTATTATTCATCATTTTAAGCATGTAAGGCAAAAATAACATTCATTTGACATTTAGCCTCATCATGAGAAAATGTAAACATGCAAGAACATACACCGATACAGACTGATACGCATGCTGATACACAGATACAGGCACTGACCTCTCCTATTGCTCTCTTATAGCTCTGAGGGCAGGAAGAGGGAGGAAAAGAGATTGATGAGAGGAGAGAGGAATGAGAAGGATAAAGGGAGAGGAGGAAATGTAAGGAACAGAGGTTAGTGTTTAGAGGAGGGCCGAGTGTGTTCATTCTATACAAGACACAGGTGAATGATTTGGAACTCTATGTGCATGAGTGCGCATATTTTAACATGCAACTTTTTTGTTTACGTGTGTGTGAGTGTGAGCGTGTGTGTACGTGTCTGTTTCTCACCGCTGGCCTGCTGGGCCTCGATGAGGTTCGTGATTCTCCTGGTTTGTGTCGGCCGTCATGAGAGAGGGTAGGAGAGGAATCCATCTTGGACGAGCCTGAAATGAACCCGCATTAACATTATACACTTTATAATTGCTGCAGACAGTTTTCCAACTGTTAAATGTCCCCAGATGTTCCCAAATGGAATTGTCAGATTTAGCTATCTTTTACTATGATTAAACATTATTTTCTATTATCTAGCATTCATACAAACCTTTTTTTTTTTTTTTTTTTTTTTTTTTTTTTTTTTTTTTTTTGCATTTTCACGTTTATTAAGCAATCCCACCAGGATTTCGTGTGAAAGTACAATTATCTGCACCAGCACAGACATAATCATAATTCTACTTTTTTGCAGGACAGGTGAACATGTATTGATTAATTTGTGTGGAATTTTGATTAGCTAATATTGCTTTTCTTCCTCTCAGGCTTTAGGTCAAATAGGAAAATGGGACAATTTTTTTGACTCAAGACATTATTTAGTATGGTTATTAAAAGGATAGTTCACCCAAAAATGAAAATTGTGTCATTAATTACTAGTTCCAAATGTCTTTCCAAACTCATAAGACCTTCGTTAATCTTCAGAACACAAATTAAGGTATTTTTGATGAAATCCAAGAGCTCTCTGGATCCATACACATCTATTTAATGACCACTTTCAAGGCCCAGAAAGGTAGGAAAATAATTGTTAAAATAGTCCATGTAACTTACTTTTTGCAAGAATACTTTTGTGCGCAAAAACAAACAAAAATAGCGACTTCATTCAACAATTTCGTTCTACCTGTGTCAGTCTCCTACGCAATTTATGAAGGTCTTAATGACAGTTAACTTAATGAGTAATTAATGACAGAACTAAACCTTTAAGCAACATTGGTGATTTCAGGTTTTACTATTCGTGGTGGCAATTTTGGCAAAACATGACCCACACAACACTCACTGAGTATGCGATGTCTCTCTAGAGAGCCGGTCTGTGGAAGGTTGGACATGATGCTCATGCTGTCTCCTCTCTCCCAGCGCTCATTGCGACTCAGATCGGGATTACTGACATGGAAAAAACACATGGTGCAGGAGTCAGTGTGGTCATATGATTTGCGTCACTTCAGTTGAATGCGCTTGCATGTGTGTATGTTACCTTGCTCGGACTGGATGTCTGATACCAGAGGAGAGATTTGTGTTTAGTGCAGTGGCTATGGAGGCTGTTCTCTGAGGAATCTAAGGGAGGAATCATGGGAAAATTATACATTAAAATCACAATGATATTAATAATCACTAATTACATTGTTTATTTGCACAGGCTGTTTTAGTGCCCAATCCCAATGAGTTTTACAAAAACTGTATAAGAGAAGAAAAAAACCAAAAAAAACACAACATTATTCTGTCTCACTTTAGGAGGCTGTTCAATCTCAGGAAGACGGATCCAGGGTCCCCGTTCGTCTCTCATTGGTCGAGACTGGGGGCCGGGGGTCTCCGAGGTAGGGTCAGAGTTTTGACGGACTAGTTCTCTGGAGTGTAGAGGACGAGGTGTGGGTGTGGGAGAGGGATCCTGGGTGGGGAAGGCGGACATGGTCTTAGTGGGCTGATCGCAAAGAGACTGAGAGCGAGGGACAGGCGCGGCGTATGGTTTTAATGGCACCAGGTGGGCCATCTGGAACTACGGTAGATGGCAGGGAGGATGAGAGAACAGGATAAAAGATGAGATGGAAAAAAGTATGTTGACATAAGCCAAAAGGAAAGTGGGAGGGAAAAAGTTAGGTCAATTGGGCAAGGTTAGATTTGTATTTTTATTTGGTAAGTTAGGATGTTTTTTTTTGCAAAAGGGGAGAGAGTGTTTTAGAGAGAGCGGAAATCAGTAAAGCAGTTTACAGGCCATCGGGGTTGGGCAGCAAGGTAGAAGATCCAGTGCAGGATATGCAAGTGAAGAGGATATTCCCAAAAATGATGGAGGATTAAACAGGAAGCGAGTGGGCCCCACAGGAAAGAAAAAGAAAAGAAAGAAAATCATTGAACAGAGAGTAAAGTGTTAGCCAGAACATGCATTAAAGAACAGAAAAGATGGAATCCTCCTGCTAATCACTGTCTTTTTTTCTTAAATCAAGGCTTTTTAGGGCTAATATTAAATCAATTAAAATAAAAGTACATTATAAATGACAATTAATCAAAATAATCGCTAATAACCACAAATCAACATCTGCTGAAAAAACCTAAAATGTACACTACTGTTCAAAAGTTTGGGGTCAGTAAGATTTTTTTCAAGACCTTAAAGTATAAAATTGATTTAAAAAATGCAGTAAAGAAATATTTAAAATGTTACAACATTTCTATTTCAAATAAATGCAGCTCTTTTGAACTTACTATTCATTAAAGAATCAGGAAAAAAATTATCACGGTTTCCGCAAAAATATGAAGCAGCATGAATGCTTTCGACATTGATGATAAGAAATGTTTTTGAGTGACTGTTGGCTGTTTTTAATAAGAAATGTTACTGAGCACACACTTTTGAACGATAGTGTACATCACAACTAAAGTACTGAAATGTACATTTACAAAACATGTCTTCAGAAAAATCAATATACTGTTTTGTATTTTGCATTTCCATATCATTAAACATAAGACATTAACTCGCATACGGTCTATCCCACGGTCACCCATATAGCTTTCTAGCTTTTATGGCTTTTTTCTATAGCTTTTCTCATTCCAAAGCTGGTGGAGTCCATCAGACTCACACAGATCTTGTATTCTTGTATTCTGTATTTTTCAATGATTTCATTATTTTACTATTATTATTTTAAACAATAGTCTAATTAGTCTCTTTAGTCTAATATGGCCGCTGAGATCTGACTGATTTACGGAGGGAATAAAAATGACAGGTTGCACACCTTTCCCTGCCCACCCTGTGGTTCCACAGGTCTCTGCATAGGTGGAGTCTGTGAAGCTCCTGATTGGTTGATTGATTCTGAACGGGACTGGATGTTGGTGTCAGAGACTGTAGTGCAGATTTTGGGAGAGCCCTGTCTGTTAAGTTTACTGCGCTCCTCAACCTGAGAAACAAAGCATGAGAATTTATATTGTGATGGTTCACTTCAGAGCACTATTGTTTTCAGCAGAGTGCAAGCGTACCTCTCTAGCCCAGGCTGGTTTGTTGTTCTCTAGGTTCTTGCTGTAGTGGTACATCTGTGGTTTCTTGTCTTGTTGCTGCTGCTGCTGCAGAGAGACGAGGTACGCATGCTCCTGCTGCAGCTGTCTCTGAAGTCTCTCCGACTGTCTCTGCTCCTCCAGCTGTTTACGCTTATACTCCTACACACACATGAACACACAATTAATAACTTATTAACTAGCAAAATGTGCAATTCGCAGGCACAGGAAATAATTAACACACTGTCACATGCGCAAACACAAACAAATATGTAAAACATATGCCCCTTCCCAACATGCAAAGGAAATAGTTAAGAATGAATGTATAATTACATTATTTTTTAGATTATATTGAGATCATGGCTCACATTCTTTGAACATTTTGACAAGGTGTGAAGTGTTTATTGTACAACTAAACAATGAAAGAAAAACATTTCCATTAGTTGTACAATTCTTCCATCGAGAATTTCAAGTAATTGAACAATATGTAAAACAGCCTTATTGTATTGGGTTCACAGTGATGTAATTATTGTGTGTAATTATGCCATGTTGTATTTTCTTTTGATATTTTGACCTGGTAAATTGTACATTTAAAATAAACTAATCCAAGCAATATAATCAAATTATCAAATCAACCCTTTATGTTATATTGAATAAAACACACAGAGCTGTGAAGACACACACGAGTCAAGTTTGATGAGTCTCAGTTCAGCAAAGGTTCTCATGTTTAAGAACAGTGGTCTAAATCCTGTTTATACTTTAGTGTTGTGTTCTCATTTAGAAATAAACTACCATTCAAAAGTTTTTTTTTTTTTTAATTAATAGCAAGGATGCATTAAATGCAGTAAAGACGTTGATCATGGTTCCAAAGG